>JABUQX010013862.1:40000-42500 GCA_015478945.1 Trachelipus rathkii
ATATATATAATATATATATATATATATATATATATATATAATATTTCAAATAGCAAATGTGGGTGTCAATATTTATTAATGTGTTTTTTTCGTCCGGTGTGTCGCTAATTATCACTTTATTTTTGATAAAAATACAAAATTTTAGCAAGTTTGTATATATTATATATTTATATATAATAATATATATTATATATATATATATATTATATATTATATATAATATACTATATATATTATATATATATATAATATATTATATGTGTGTGTGTGTGTGTGTACGTGTGTGTGCGTGTGTGTTTAAATGAGTAGCGTTACTATTTTTAGTATGGTCAAAATGTTCAAAATACTTTAACATAAACAGCATATATATATTATATATATATTATATATATTATATATATATATATATATATATATATTATATATAATATATATATAATATATATATATTATATATATATATATACTTATATATATATATATATAGGCTATAGTAATAAATCATATGTGAAAATGTTTTAGGGAAACATACTCGTACTAAAACCAGTTAGTTAAAAACGGGTAAAGAAAAAAACAAGTTGCCGAAATTCCAGGTAAGGTCACAGTATGTGCCACACGCACAAATAAATAGACAAACCGACAAAGCAACGTTCAAGGCACAGACAAGTATATGATATTGGAAATGGCAGACGAAAATTGTTTTTATAAAGACAGTCAAAGGTTTTTCGAACCTGACTTTCCACAGGCGTTGCTTTGGGGCATGATTAAGGGAACCGAACCCTCACTGCATATTGCGAAGATCCGGTCATTAAAACCGTTATATCTTAATCTGCCTTCGACGACTACCTCGCTCCTCGCTCAATACCAGTTTTCGAGCGTGGATCTTTCTAACCCTTTGCAAAACACGTTAGGCCAACCTCCTATCCTCGAGATGGCAGGACATGATTGCACCTTCTCTCGCGCTCGCTTGCTTATTTATCACATTATTTTTATTATTATTATTATTATTATTATTATTATTATTATTATTATTATTATTATTATTATTATTATTATTATTATTATTATTATTATTATTATTATTAATTATTATATTAATTTATATTATATTATTTATTATTATTATTATAAAAAATAATATTATTATTATTATTATTATTATTATTTATTATTATTATTATTTTATTATTATTATTATTATTATTATTATTAGTAGTAGTAGTAGTAGTAGTAGTAGTAGTAGTAGTAGTAGTAGTAGAAAATTTTCCTTGTATTTTTTTCTTTTAGTTTTATATTTAATTATAATAATAAAACAATTATTACCACTATACATGCAATTATGATAATAATAATAATTTAAGGTGATTAAGTTCAGAATCGTTGGATGATCATATAACTTATCATCATTAGAGTTAAAAAAATTTATAAGTAACATAAATCGTTGCTATGTTCCTTATCTTCGTTTTTTACTTTAGAAAAGAAACATAGATGGTTGGGGGGAAGTGGTTGGGGGTGTCCTTATTTTTGTTTGTTACTTTTATGAAGTAATATAAACGTTCCTATGTTCCAAGTTTTCGATTGTTTAGTTGATGAAGATAAATTATTTTTTTTGTTCCCACTGTGTTAGGTTGTTGTAGTAATATAAATGGTTGCTGCGTGACTGCATGACTGCGTCTCATATCTTTTGTTTCGTAGTTTAATAAAGTAACGTAATTGATTTTTGTGTTACGAATCTTCGTGTGTTACGTTGGTTACAAAGGAAAACATTTCTGATAAAAAAAAGTGACTTAAATTTTACCAATTCCTTCCAGAAGGATTATTATAATAGCCTTTTTAAAGTTCTTTAAACATATAACCAATTACTCATTTGATTAGCTTGCATAATTAAAGTTTTATTATATGTGTCGTCAAATCTGAGTAGTTATAAATATTCATGCTTCATTAATTTTTTTAATTGCCTATTATTATTATTATTATTATTATTATTATTATTATTATTATTATTATTATTATTATTAATTATTATTATTATTATTATTATTATTATTATTATTATTATTATTATTATTATTATTATTATTATTATTATTATTATTATTATTATTATATTATTATTATTATTATTATTATTATTATTATTATTATTATTATTATTATTATTATTATTTTGTTTTGTGGAAGAAGGGTGGATAGCAATATCAATGTTTGCATAATGAAGGTGATTTAAAAAATTTAATTTGCACGTACTTCAAAATTTATTTTTATGATATAATTGCACAATTTTAGATTTATTTATAATCCTCATTTTGTTCTTATTCTCATACTTTCGAATTATTATTAATTATCATTATTTTTTATTGCTTTTAAAAAATGAACGAAAACAAACGCGTTAAATTTAAGGCGTTTCTGTCGAAAATTATCGAAAATTATAGAAGACTCGAAAGCGAACCGAAAATATCGTAATTTATTGTCCTTCTGTGTTAGCAACGAACGAAGAAGA
>JABUQX010013862.1:45000-50000 GCA_015478945.1 Trachelipus rathkii
AAAAAAGAGGTAAATGAACAGTTTGGAAGGAGGATGAATGGGGACTTACAAGGGAATAGGAAGGAAGCTCGAAAGGTTAAGAATGAGAATAAGGGGAATCTGCTTAGAATCATGAACAGGGATAGTGCTTTCGTAGCTGAGGAAATGGATGTGAGGAGAGTGTGGAGGGAACACTTCGAAAATCTGCATAATATTGAGAGTAATGAGGAGGTGATAGTGAATGTGTGTGGGTCTGTTGGTGCAAGAAGGAATAGGTATTTTGGGGATGAGGCCATCAGTAAGGAGGAGATAATAGGTAGAGCGAGAAGGTTGAAGAATGTTAAATCCGCAGGTATAGATAAAATTACTGGTGAAATGATCAAGAACGGAGGCCAGATTATGATTGAGTGGATTTGGAAGTTGTGTAACAAAGCTTTTATGGAGGGTATAGTTTCGAGAGATTGGAGGAGGAGTAGTAACTGTGGGAATTAGGGGAATTAGTTTATTGAGTGTTGTAGGGAAGATATATACTGGTATTTTGGTCGAAAGAGTACTTCGAGTGACTGAGGGACTGATTGATGAATAACAAGGTGCGTTTAGAAGTGGTAGAGGATGCGTGGATCAAATCTTTACATTGAAACAAATGATTGAGAAAATGAGAGAGAAGAAGAATAAATTGTATTTAGGTTTTATGGATTTGCAACAGGCGTATGATAGGATTAATAGGGAAGCTCTATGGCAGGTGTTTGTGATATATGGTGTTGGTGATGGGCTTCTGAATGGAACCAAAAGTATGTATGATGATAGTGAAGCGTGTATAAAATTAAATGGAGTTGAAAGGGATTGGTTTAATATTAAGCGCGGAGTGAGGAAGGGATGTGTTACGTTTCCTTGGTTATTCAATTTGTATATGGATGTGGTTATGAAAGAATTAGAGGTTGGGGTGGCAGAGGAAGGTGTTAGAATGATGGAGAATGGAAGAGAGTGGAGGGTACGGCCGGTACACTACCTATAATATGCGGATGATTTTGTTATGTGTGGCGAATCTGAAAAGAGTTTGAAAGTATTGGTAGAGGGATTTGGCAGGATGTGTAAAAGGAGGGGTTGGAAAGTAAACGTAGATAAGAGTGATGTTATGGTTGTGATTGAGGACAGTCCTCGGTGTGAAGCTGTGTTGATTGGTAAGCAACTGGAACAAGTGTCTGATTATAAATACTTGGGATATATGTTGGATGAAAAGGGAACTGATGATGCAGAGCGTAGTAGGAAAGTTGTGAATGGTAGGAAGGTGGCTAGTGCAATTAAATCCTTGGTGGATGTTAAGGGACTAAGTCTTGAGTGAGCTGGGGTCTTACAGGAGGGTATGTTGTTACCTGTGTTAATGTATAGTAGTGAAACTATGGTCTGGAATAAGAGGTATAGATCTTAAGTAGGATGTGTTCAGATGAACAAATCTTATGGGCGTGTTAGGTATGAAAAGAGTTGATTAAATGAGGAATGAAGAAAGGGGTAAATGAGAGAATAAATGAGTACATTGAGATGGTTTGGTCATGTGAAGAGGATGAATGATAGTCGGTTGGTTAAGCGGATATATAGTGGTGAGTGTGCTGGGAATCCACCTGTTGAGAGACCGAAAAAAGTGGATTGAGTCAGTAAAGAAATGCCTGAAGGAGAGGAATGTGAGTTTGGAAGAGACGAGAAGAAAGGTGCATAATAGGAGTGAATGGCGGGATTTTATGAGGGGATATGGTTGGGGCCCACCTGATCCATGGGCAGAACATTGCATTGACGAGATGACACTGTGAGGGTTCGTCGCAGTTCCGTGAAGCCCTTAGGTTAATTTTTTTTACTCACTTAAGGGTATCATGGGGGCGGTAAGGCTGGGTTTTAATTTCGACTTGCGTCATATTCATCTGCTATTTTTCTGTTTCCGGTGCATGTGACGCACTTACCTCCTGTCTTGGGGATAGAAGGTGGGTGATGATGACGATGATATATATATATATATATATATATATATATATATATATATATATATATATATATATATATATATATATATATATATATATATATATATATATATATATATATATATATATATATATATATATCTATATATATATATATATATATATATATATGCCGATTTCTAATGAACATTATCTTATGAAGTCCTCAATTCTTAAAAAAGGTTGCCCATACCTGTGTTATCCGCATCCGTATATTGACTGCATTGAATTTCAACTTTGATAAAAGGTTATACTTGCTTGTAAGAATGGTGATGAAAATCTCGGTTTTCAATGGACTTTGGTCCTATCTGTACAATAATGTTACTCTTTTTTTTTTTGGCCTTCTCTTCACCTCTCTTTATTCATGTTGACGGAGGCTTATTATATATTCATAATTATTATCTTTCTTTTCTCAAGTAGTTTCATTTTTCTCATTTCGATATTCAAGCATCAATAATAATATTACGAATAATCTTAATGAATTTTTGTCTCAACAGGTTATAAGCACACTGTGTAATATATATATATATATATATATATATATATATATATATATATATATATATATATATATATATATATATATATATATATTATACATATACATACATATAGATATATTATTATTACATATATACATATAAACAGAGTTATATATTAGTATATATATATATTATTATATATATATATAAAGAGCATATATTTATATATTACATATATATATTGTTGTTATATTATTATTATATTAGTTATTATTGCTATTATTATTACTATTATTATATATATATCTATATATATTATATATATATACATATATATATATATATATATATATATACATATATACATATATATTATTATATATATATTATTGTATTATTATTATTATTATTACATATACATATACATATACATACACACATATATTACAGGGTGCTGATGTTACATGTTGGCAGCTACTGGGAGAAAGATAGATGTTGTTGTATTATGCTATATATATATATATATATATATATATATATATATTTATATATATATATATATATATATATATATATATATATATATTACATTTATTCAGAAGGTTGCATAAAAATACAATAGGAATAAAGAAAAAAACCGTATTCATTAAACATTATTAAGAGAAGTTCTTCAAATATTTCTTCAAAAAAAAGTTCTTTTATTTTTACGATAAAAAGAAGAATGGGATTGGGGTGTCGTTATTCTATCCTAGCCTTTAAATGGACTTGCGATTTGCCTCAGGTGGAAATAGTAAAACCTTTTCAAGGTTTTTCTTTTTTTTTTTTTTTTTTTATTATGTTTTGTTTTTTTGTTTTTTTTCTTTATAAATACAAAAATGATCTTTTGCCCAAAGGAAGACTCGTATTTTTTTGAGGAGCGAAGGTTTTTTTTTCATTCACATTGTAAATTATATTGAGGTTAAGTTAAAGAATCTTGAGAAAGAAAAAGGAATGCTTTTAAATGGGCGCAAAGTTCTAAATTGCACCCTAATTATTTATATATATATATATATATATATATATAGAGAGCATATATTGAGTTAGTATATATATATATATATATATATATTGTTGGTTATTATTATTATTATTATTATTATATATATATAATAATATATACATAAATAATATATATATATACACATATATATATATTATATATAATATATATTATTATTACATATATATATTATATATATATTATATATATATATATATATTATTATTATTATTATTATTATATATTATATTATAGGCCTCGATATATATATTATTATTATTATTATATTCATATAATATATATATATATAAATAATATACTATTATTATATATAATATTATATATATATATATATATATATATATATATATATATATATATATACATATTATTATTTATATATAAGATTTTTATATATATATATTATATATATATATTACATACATATTATATGTTATGGCGCGCGCGCGCGCGCGCGCCACATTCGCATGCGCGCGCGCGCGGCGGCGGCGCGCGCGGCAGAGCATATGTGCGAAGTAAGTGGTCGGCAAGCGGTAAGTATGTTATTATTAAGGTTATTAAGATATATATATATATATATATATATATATATATATATATATATATTAAAATATATACGAGTAACGAGTAAATTATAGAGTATATATATATGTTATATATATATATATATATATTATTATTGTTATATATATATATATATATATATATATATATATATATATATTATTTGTTGAACACTAACAATAATTATTATTAGTTTTTTCTTAATCTTTATTAAAACTTAAAAGTTCGTGGAAGCATTCAAGCACAAAATTAGAAGATAAAATCTTCTTCCAATAATTAAGTGATTAATTGGGAAAAGGTAATTAGATTTTGATTTACTTTCGTCGTTAAATTTTTAACGTTTGACATAAAAGGTCAAAGATTTTATGCAGAAATTTACTTCCCAAAAAAACCAATTAGAGATTTGTGGCTTTCTCTTACATGCCAAATTAACTTAATAATAATTTCATAATATAAGATCTGATTCGAATTCAAAATGAAGTGTAATATCCACACCCAAACTCTATTATTTATTTCTTGTATTCATTATTGTCATATTATATATATAATTTATTATATAGTTATTATATATATATATATATATATATATATATATATATATATATATATATATATATATATATATATATATATATATATATATATATATATATATATAAATTTGCATTTATTTCTACATAAAGTTCTGCTTTATGCACTACACGTTCACACAAGCTGTGAGCGGAATCTATGTATATATATATATATATATATATGAGAAAGCAGCATAGTTATTGGAAGATATATTAAGTTGTTAATATGTTGAAAGAGCATATATATATATTACATATATATTATATTATATATTATATGCACATATATTATATATATATATATTAATATACATATAATTATTATGTTAGT
>JABUQX010013862.1:52500-88069 GCA_015478945.1 Trachelipus rathkii
ACAAACCGTATTGATTGTCATTTAGATGAATATTGTCTAGAATTTGCGGCCGCAGAAACTATAGAACGTATAATATTTTGGGAGTGGGAGATTTTGTTATGATGTATAGATTTACTTGAGGGTGCTTATAATGCATGGTTTTTTTTTTTTTAATGTTAACAATTTATTTTAATATTATGTTTTATATAATATACCATAATGTTGAAATATAAACGAATATAATGAATAGAATTTAGGTCAACAATATCAGTTTGGCAATATGTACATCTTAAGAACTTCAAATGTTCTTAACATATTTAGCCTGTTTTTTCATAAACGGCAGTAAAGTTCTATTATCTTTTTAGTTCTAAGCAATCGCAAGCACATATCTCATAGTGACTCTTATTTGTGACATTAAACTATAAAAGAAACGGATGAATATCTATGCATTAACACTTAAAAATGAAAAGTTTTATTATAACTTAATTCTACGTATTTCAATGGAATTTGAGATGAAATCTTGAAGAGTTTGAGTTTAGAGAATGCCAATCTTGTAACAACTATGATAAATGAGAGAGGGGAGAATTCTTCATTATGAAGTGTTTTGTGACTTATAAGTTAGCAAATGTTTGATTTAATCGACACTAAAGGCAAAGAATGTCATTTCTGTGTTAAGTTACACTAAGGCCAAATATTTCATATTATATTATGAAAAACGAAATTTTAATAACAATGATTGTCTTAATCTAAATAAATATTATGCTTATACATGTGAGATCGTTATAGACGTAATGTGGGTTTTATGTATTGTGAAATATACATTTTATAGCGGATCCTAGGTAATAATACCTAGAGAGTTTCCTCTCTATAAGATTATAAGTGTTTGTCACAGGAGAAAAGTTTATCTTCCTTAGAGACTCTGTTGTAATATTTTTTAAAGTTATAAGAATATGAATTACATTTGAAATTATCGTTTGGGGTTATAATCTTTATAACTGAGTTATATGGTATTGGGTATTCTCCAGCATTTGAAAAATTGTTTTGTTTCATTGGGTATGCGAGTTCCTTTTGAATCATCTAAGGAAATCTAATGAATAAAATAGCATAAGAGACAAATTATATTAATGGTTTAGGTTGACACATAATAAGTTGGTAAATTTGCATACAACTGTAATGTTATTAAAATCATTTGCTTAATCTGGGGAAATGAGGTAGATGATGATCATTATTATGGAATGAGAGGTATGGATCTTAAATTGTTTGGAGATTTTGCAATTAAGAATTTAATAGTGAAATTATTGCAACATTCTCTTGATAAAAATTTACGTACTTCTCATATGGTCAAATGACTTAGATACGATGGGTTTAATTATTATAAATTAACATATAAATAGCATCTATGAATTTCTGTAAAGTTTCAACATTTTTTTGTACACAATATTGATACATTTTTACATTCACACAATTTGTATGTCTTTAACGAGCCTCATTGTTCAGACATTTATGCACAAAAATCAGGAATGTTTCACTGGATGCTAGATTATAAAAAAGCAGAAGATAGTGCAAATAATTAACCTTGCAGTATATGGCTGTCTATTTAGGGTAATCAACTAAAGTGACGTATTTTAGGTATAAGAAATTTACAAAACCATCTAAAATGTTAGAATGTTTTAAATCTAAAAATTATTTCAAAATCTTTAATAGAGTGTTGAAAACAATTCTCTGTATAGGGATAAAAACCAATCGTATTAGACTACTTGAGAACACTACACGCTTTTTACTTAGTATAAATTTCTAGAAAATGTACTAAATTTGATAAAACGAGCTCAAACGTAAGTATTTGTTACGCTACATAAAATATTCTATAAAACCATCTTGAAATTTATTTTATTATAATCTAATAAAATACATGATTAAATCATATGAAGTAATTTGATTAAAATTAAATGTTTATGCTCATATATATATATAGCATATTATCAATAAGCAGTAAAAATATGACTATTTTATATAATTAGTTTTGGATGTTACTTTAAAATATGATACGTATTATATTTAAATAAATACTTTCAATAATTAATGTTTTTAAATTTAATATACTCTATATATATATTTGATATATTAATGTATTTATTAATTAGTTATTTAATAATATATTTTAGTATATTTTTATAATACAGAACCTATAATTATTACTAATACATACGTATACTATCATTCAGAGAATTTCAATAATTCATATAAATTTAGAACTCTTAAAAGTAACGATTGATTACTCCTAAATTTCAACATTTGAATTATTTGGTATAAAATTTATAAAATTTGTATTTTTATATCACGGTTATTATTATAATATATATATATTCGCTATTTATAGACAAAATAAATTAATGTGTTTCATATCTGATATAATGCAAATATTATCAAAAAGCATGATAAAATAACGTAAATATTTGCATTTACCAATTAAGTCAGAGCTATAAATTACTTCTATTTACATTATTGAATTATTTTACTAATTTGTTTTTATATAGATATGTTTCCTTAGTTTTTGAAAATGGCCTGTATTAATAAATAAAAATTTAAACTTGTTGTTCTTATCATTATTTCTAAATACTTCTACATAGTAAGAAATTTGATATTTACTAATAGTTACTAATTCCTAATTCAACATTTGAATAATTAAATATAGTATATATCTAATAAAATTTAGAGATCCTTTAATTATATTTTAGAGACTATTTATGAATAAAATTATATGTATGTTTATTTATAATCAATTTTTCAGATTGCTTAAATTTAATTAATTGTGCTATCTTTGGAAATCCTTTGGTAAGTGATTTTGACTTTTTAATGAAAGTTTTTAAAGGTAAATCTTCCTGATAATTAGAATATTTGACTTATTATAACTAATAATATTATATTAGATATGTGAAACAATAGTTATTTAAAATAAAAAAATTATATAATATTATCTAAATTTTCATGAATCATATAATTAAATCATGCTATAAATTATTAATATACTCTAAAATGATAAACTATATTTAACTAAATTCAACTATTTTTGAAATATTTGTAATTCTTATAAATATGAGTTTTATAATACTGTAGATATTACTATCTTGAGAGTATCTTTATGAGGAATAAAAATAATTGTATTTACATTGAATATGCCAATTATCATACATAAGCAGAAAGCGAATATGTTAATAAGTTTATATTCGGCTGTCTAAATATGACGTATTTTTAATTGAATAAATTATTATATCAATATTAATTTCATTTTACTAATTTAATATACCAAATAATTATAAATTAACCTCCAGTAATAAAAAAATTGTATTTATTAAATAAAATAAATTTATAACTTCTATATAAAAATTTATGCTTTTATCTCTTAATTATTACACATACAGAATTTATAAAGTAACTCTTATAAAGTAGATTTTTTTTCCTAAAATATTATTACGCATATGTTCATAATTTAATGCCTAATTTGAGGAGAAATAAACTGAGAGCTATTTCTGGATAAACGAGAGTCATTTATTATTTTAGCATAGATATATATATATGAGATGTGTTACATCTGAATTGCATATTGTAGCAATATTAATGATCAAAAGCATAAAAGTAGTGGCGTTCAAAGATAATGGTATCAGATTTGTATGTTCTTTGATGCACTCTATCTTATTAGTAATTCTGAAGAGATTTCATGCACACATGCAGCGACTATGTTCATATTTAACACGAAAAAAATTATTGCTTAAAGTAAAAAAAAAATTTGGTGATGAAGAAAAGAAATTCTATATTGCAAATCTATTTATCTATATTTAAATCTTATATAGTACTTAAGTTACTATATTTATATATAATATAAATTAGAGATATCTTCTAAAAAATACTGAGAAATACGAGAGCGGATATTTTTCCTTAATTATATCAACTTATACATATTGAGGAGATATACTTCTGGGATAATATTCTTCACGAATTAGGTAGTATTTAATTTTAACGGATTATTTTTCACGCGGAAACTGTAGCAGAAAAATTAATGATTGTTCTGCATTGCAACATGACAACCCACACTATTATCTAGCAAAAAAAGAAAAGGCGAAATTGATTAAAATTTATGTGAAGTGTTCTTTACGTGATAGTGTACGTTACAATTGTAACTTCTTTTTTATAGAGCAAAATATTACATATACTAATTTGCAAAGAATACTTCTGAAAATATTACTATTATCATTACATTATTGGCTAGATGAGATTCAGTTTTATTATAAAAAATTTACTTCTAAACTATGCGTATCACTTTGTTAGCACTAAAATTTCACCAGTCTCGCAACTCCAATTTCTTCGATGAAAAATTAAAGTCCCTCAAGACAATAGGCTCACGATTACGTTTTTCTTAAATTTTTTCATTACAAGTTTACTTATAATATTTGGTAATTTCTTAAAATTGAGTGTGTACATATTAATGGAGTGTATTATTAGCATTTGAAATTAATAAATTAGTAATGTGTTCATTGAAAACTGGCATATATGTTACATAAGAGGAGCTAGACACACGTTCGACATTATATTCGCTATAATTATGTATTTAGGGAGGTCTATAATAATGACTGTTTTTAATGCAAAATTATATCACAACTACATATGTTTTTATATATATATACGCTAATATTTCATTTATATTTTTAAATGTGTAATTTATTTAAAATATTTGTTATTTTATATACCAAATATTTTATTAATTAAGTTATATATGAAAATTAATCACCTTATATATAAATTAATTAAATATGTTCAACTCTAAAATTAAGCGCTTTATAATATAATATTTATCACATTTACGAAATTAGCATTTAAAAAATCCAATTTATTCACTAAATTATCATTCCAAAAAAATTATTTGTAATTCTTTTAAAATTTCGATTATTAGAAACTAATTATTTACCAAGGTGAACTGATAATAAACCATAACCAAACATGTTTTTTTTTCTTATTCAAAAAACAGAAAAAATAGCGAATGGTTTATATTATATATATATATGCTATATATGGTATTTATAAAATTGTGGAATATTTTTTGGTTTAGAAAATTTTCTATTGATATTTACCTAACCAAGGTGACATATTCACATTTTTATATGATGTGTAAAAAATCTTTTTTTTAAAATATACATAACGTTTAATATAAGAGAGTAATTGACATTATATATAATATTCCAATTAAAACGCATGTCATCATCCTCTTTTATTATTCATTGAGGTAATATTCATATTTACATAATGTTACTTGAAACTCTTATAAGCTATCATTTTTAATCTACTTAATTTTCATATAATTAGAATTGAACATTCCTTATGGTATAACATTTTATATTATAATTGAAGAATGTCAAACACGAGGTTTGATGTTAATTAGCATTGAAAAAATAAACTTGCTAGATTTCTCTAGTGAAATGGAAACGTTAAAAGAAAGAATAACTGCGAAGTCTTATTCATAGTTTAGGTGTCTTAATTGACTTTTTTTAATTGACTCACAATTTGTTTATTCTATATCATAGTACCATACAAATCAGAGTATCTCTGAGTGAATTAATTAATATCCAATATTAGATTTCTTTAAAACTTAACTTCGAATCCAAGTAAAACGAGCTTTTCTTAAATGTAAGCGCAGTAAAATTAGTAATACCAAGAATATTCGTAATTTTTGTATCCTTACACACATTACAAACACATTTACATAATATTGTGGGTTAACTAGTATCAAAAGAAGGTTGAGATTTATAACAGGAAATTCAATGAAAATATATGTCGAATAAGAATAATAATGCATAGTTCAGAAATAATTTTCCTCCAAGCCAACAAAAGAGCAAGAGAGAAGACCCACGGAAGTTAAGATTATTTTAATTGTTTTATGGACCAGAGTGACGTCTTATTTAATTGAAAATTTCAATATCAAACTTGTTTATGCTTAATATTAAAATAGAAAGCTCATCTTTCCTACATTTTGCAAACAAAAATTAGATATTTACAGAATAAAGTCTACCCGTGGTAAAAAAAAAAAATCAATAATTGTTCAAAAATAAAATAAATATTTGAACCGTATAACAACTTCCTTCCTAATAATCATTACATTTCGAAAAATCTAAATAGAGAAAGTACGAGATTTAATTAAAGCTAAAACACTGTATATATAAAACAATCTTATGAATCATAGTTATTTTGAGCTATATTAACTATAAAAGAAATTCGCAAAAACTTTTAAAAGATCTAAAATTTCATGTTTGTATTGATATCAAAAGCAGTCAAATTAAGATATTAGAGAGAAATAGAGATATCATTTTATCAATTGAAATACGTGTCAATTCAAAGTCTAGAAAGTAGTCTGAAGTCTTATTAATAGTTTTATGTGTCTTAAAAAAGGAATTTATCATACAGCTTTAATTACCTATGTAAAGAACGTTAAGGAATTGGTTAATTATTATTTATCTTCCTAAATAGTTTTAGCAATCTAGTTATATTCTCTTTAAAATTTTTAATATTACACTAAATAAATCAAACGATACCTTAAAACCAGTCTATTACGCCTACGTTGATCAAATCACTTTATCCCCTTCCAAGAATCTGTGCTGTAATAGGGGTGACTTTTTCGGATATTGTGTCTTCAACTATAAATGTTTTACACCAGTACAATGATGTCAATAATTATGAACTCTTGAAAATAGTACCGCAATGTCAACACTTAGAGTTCGCGAAACACAGTAGCCTTAAAGTATATTTGGGAAGTAGCTATTAAAAGATTGTTAGAGAACGTCTTTATTTATACTACGCGGATCCTTCCACAGTTCTCTTGGTAATAATTTATGCAATTGTCTTTTTCGACGTGCTTCACATTTGAGCTATACAGTTAGTTTTAATAAGAGATCCAACAGAGAGCGTATTACTGATATTAAATTGAGCTCCTAATTGTTCGTTCTTGTAAACATTAGAAATGTATAAGATTCTAACACACATTTTAGAAGTGATATATTCGTTTTTTTATTGCTATATGGTCAAGACGCAATTTTCGTATATAATATCATCTAGTCATGTCTGAATACATTAGCAAGAATGTTGCGATTCTACATATATTCTTGTATCAGTATGTCTAGATGATCGCTGATCTAATTAAAAGTTCACCTGCTGTTTTCTCATACATATGTCATTGCTATGTTGGACTAATAATTAGAACTGCTTTAAATCAAATGCGATATTTATCTTTCTTTAATATATTTCATCTATAGCATTTTGAATTATGAGTTTGAGATAGATTCTGAAAATTGAGTTGCTGGTAATCAGGGTATTTATCTATCAGACGATGATGAGAAAGAAATAATATGTATGCTCAACATTGTTAATATGTATAGTATTTAACAATACTAGAAATGACGCTACAATTTCGTTAAAGTTTATTTCGCTGTCTTTAAATTGAATCATGTTAATTGCATATTGTCAATTATTTAGCTACTATTATGTACGATATAGATATAGTTAATTTTAACATTTCAGCTTTTGAGGAAACATCCGATTTTTCTGAATAAACAAAATCAATAACATTACTATAATCAAGCATTACCGGTCTCATTTATTGTCTGGTTCATAATATGCATTACCAACAACTTGATTGAAGACTTGGACAACACTGCTCATAATAAAGTATACGGCTACTTTCTACTTCCACATGAACATTTTCTATCTTTATTGCGAAATAATAAAATTGTGAAAATACTTATTATAGATACTGGAATTTTATTATTACAAACCCATATTCTTAGTTATCTCAGGCATTTGTAGAACAGGTAGACTTGTTAGTATAATATCAATTATTGAAAAATTAACACAAATGTAACTACAATAAATCAAAGCGACAGAAGACAGTCGATATTACTAAATGAATCTATGAATTTATGAAGAGCGGATGTTTTCTTAAAATCAGAGCGAAGACAAATATTAATAATAACTGCGATAATGCTATCAGGATAATTTTCGATTTCTAGTATATAAACGAAAGAGTACCCCTTGAATTGTGATTTGAAATTTACAGCGGATGCGCACACCGACTGACACTGTCAAAGAGACGTCATTAACAGCGTCACGCAATATAGGCCACGCTCGTTAATGCTCTAATCTCTTATTTTGCAGTGCAATTCCATTCAAACTTGTCTAAGAACTTCTATCTGAAAAGTAATGAAGAAGCCTGAGTACTTTTTAACAATAAGAATTTAGCAAAATTCACACATCTATTGACATTTATGATTGTGGTGAAAGCAAATATAATCATGCGAGAGAGAGTCTAATGTTAAGGAGAGTTAGTGGTATTCTCAGCGAAGATTTTGGTAAAATTATATAAATATACTTGTGTCGTCACGAATAGAGCCTAATTTAAAAAGCAGAAAGTAATTTTATTCACACCTACTAGTGGTTTCCTATACATAATTTTGCGAGTACAGGTTACATAATTCAATGGAACATATGAATTCATATTTTTATTTTAGTGTTTCTATCACCGAGCCTATATATACCAATAATATTATATCATATAAGTAGAGTAAAAACCTGTTAATTACTATATATTAATACCGATAACAACTCTGTCATAACTTTTATTAATCTTATAAATATTTTACAACATTATAAATTCTTCTTATAAGCAACGAACAAGATATTTTTCTAAAGTTTCAACATTGTATATGAAATTATTTGGTAAATCTTTAAAAAATTTGAGAGTTTTTAACGGTATTTATTAGCATGAATCATATTGAAAATATATAATTGCAGATTGTAAAACCTTTCTCTTTTTATCTGAAGCCAACTGACTGTATGACACACTTCTACAATGAAAATAAGTCTTTTAAGGTCAACAATATACATCATTTACAGTTTTGGTCAGAAATTTCCATAATTTGTTTTTATATATATAAAATATATTATCATTATATAATAATGTTATGTTGAAAAAACCTGTTATTACAATAAATATAATTTAACCTCTAAAATAGGCTTTTTAATTCTTGATTTTACATTATACTAAAATCTAAAACTCATTATAAAGTATAGATTTTTTCTAAAATTTCAACATTTATGAAGATTTATTTTTTTATAAAATTCTAAAAATTGTAGATATTTATTTTCTATTTAATGCAAGTATATATATTCGAAAATATATAATTGTTCATATTGAATATTAGCACAATTGCAATAAATAGAGTATTAAGCAGAAAAGTATAATTATATAAATAAGTTTTATTAGTGTCTTTAGGAATGTGTGGGAGTGTGTCGTTGTTGTATGTTGTGATTTGCATAATGATTGTGTTGTGGTTGACCGTCATAATTATGAGTATCCATAGGATATTAGTGTCAAGATTGTGATAATGAGTCTGTTTATGTTTTTTCCTTAATATGAATTAGTTACGTTGTGTACTCAAATTACGCTTGTATTTTTACTCAATGCTCACTAATTAAGATGACCGATAGAGATAAACAAGAAATTATCGTACAATTCTGAAAGATAATCAGAAATATTATATCATATTTTAAAGTATCCACATATGAGAGCAGTTATATATTTTGGCACACGAGAATAACTACATATATGCGTAAGTTTATAAGTCAGTGAACAGGAATTTATATAGCGTAAGGCATGTTGAAAAATATAAAGAATAATGTTTGTCTATTGTAAAATGCAATTTAAAAGCAGAAAAGTGGATCGAGAGTAAGTATTATATTACGACGCTAACTAGAAAAGAGTATCTGTAAAATAGAAAATTTCGAGTTTGTTCTATTTTTTATGTATAAGAAATCAGAATTAATTGCTGATAATTTAAAATACATTTGGGTGAACATGTTATATTTGTTAATCGTAACGCTAAAAAACATAATTTAACTATTCACCCACATTATATCGCTTATCTTGAGAGTCATGTACGTAAATTTTCACATTAAACGAGATTTCAGAACTCTTAAAAGTACGATTTCTCCTAAACAGTTTCAACACCTACGTTACCGAAAGCTTAAGATGTACGTATCTAATCTATTCGGTAACAGTATAATCTCTCGTAATATATTCTTAACGTAAAAACTACACCGAAGCTTATCGAGTAACGTAAGATCTATCTTGTCAGCTAAATACCTAACAGAATATATAATAGCTCTTTTCTCTAATTCGATATAACCGTAAAATTCAAAAAGACGTAAAAATAAAGTAGGAGATTATACGTAATCAGTTATTACGTTAAATCGTAAGCCTGTCATTAGAGTATAATCTGATGTAATCCTTATAATGAATTACAGGAGAGATAACTCTTTTTTATAAATAAAATCCCTGACCTAACCTATCGTAATCAAACCATAAAAATTCCTAGACCTAAACTCTAACACTTAGTATCGTTGAATTGGTAAACACTAAGAACATAACGTATATTTTTAGTTATAACATAATATATAATATAATCATTATCGAATATTTTTTACTAAAACATTTAATATCTTTAAAAAATTATTATTAGCTATTCTAAATATTATAGATATAAAACTCTAAAGTTACGATTTTTTATCCTGTTAATTTATCAACATATATGAAATTATTATGATAATTTAAAATTGAGTTTTTAAACGGTAAATATATATTTAGCAATAGTATGACAAAAAATGGATTTTATGTTACAAACTTTAAATGTAGTGCCATTTCAAAGGACAAAGAACGAATTTGTTAATTAGTTTAGTAGTATCTATAAACTGGGAATAAGTTTTTTAAAGTGAATTATTCAAATATTTAGTTTATTAATATATAACCAAATATTTTATACACGTACTTGTGTAAAATTTTATCATTTAATAATGAAAATACCTATTTATGAACTTTTAAAGTTACGATTATGATTAAATTTGTTCACATCTATGACATATATATAAATTATTAAAATATTTATACTTAAAAATTAGTAGTTTGATTTTTCCTTAAATTTCAACATTTGTAAATTACTTGGTATACGATAATTCTTAAAATGTGTAATGGTTGAAAGTATTTCTAAGCATTTGAAAAAATACTGTAATTACCTGGTTTAATAAAAAATTTAAAAAGCAAGAAAAGACGAATTTTATTAATAGTATTTATGATGTATACTTAAAATTGAACGATTTTTTCAATTAGAAATTTTCCGATCTTTGTCTTTATTCTTTGTATAACCATGCTCTTGAAATCCTGTTTTAAATACAATACATTTTAACTTCTAAAACAATTACGCTTTTTCTTAATTTTCACCATTACAAATTCTAGAACTCCTTAAAAGTACAATTTCCCTAAATTTAACTTTGATAATTATTCTGGTATATATCATAAAATCGAGTTTATTAATCAGGGATATTTCAGCATTGAAATAAAAATGTGTTTCATGAAATGCAAATTGTCAAAAAGTAACGAAATAGTGAATTTAATTCAAAGTTTTAGGGTGATTTCTATAGACGTTTTTTTATAATAGAATATTAACGTCAATCGAATCAGAATTTTTTCAATATCGCACTGAGACAAATAGGAACTAGAGTATACACACTATGGTAGTACTTCCTATTTTAATCTTTTAATTTATTGTTGTTAATTTTTTTTTTTAAATAAGATTTTTGTCACTTCAGAAAGCATATACGGAGATTCTCGTCTCCCAGTAGCTGCCAAACTCGAATGCTTAAAAAACAGGAATTTTATAAATAATTCCTTTTTGGCGTGTTTACATTTTGTTGATCCTGTTTATCAGCACTCCAATTTATTGTTAGTATCCAAATAATAACAATGTTGAATAAAACTACCTGAGCCATGAAACTCATGATATATATATACCACTATATTATATAAATTTATTATATAATATATATATATATATATATATAATATTATATATATATATATATATAATTATATAAAATATATCTTATATATATTATATATATATATATTTTATCGTATATTATATATAATAATATAATAATATTATATATAATACTTATATATATAATTATATTTATAATTATATATATAATATAATATATGTATATATTTTATATATATAACTATATATATAATAATATAGTAATATATTTATAATATATTATATATATATATATATATATATATATAATATATATATATATATATATTTATATATATATTTATATATATATATATATATATATATATATATATAATATATATATATATATATATATAATTATATATATATAATATTATATAAATATATATATAAATATATAATATTCTACTTTACACTTCTAAATGTAATTAATGAGAGAGCTGGTGTAATTTTAATTCCTTTTACGCACATTATGACACAATTCTTATTAATAAAGGCTTCAAATTTCCGGTTGAAAACTATAACAAAAGCGAATCAGTTCGCTTTAAATTGTCCACTAAATGCATTAATCAATGTACGAGTAATAAATGAAGCTTTTAGGTTATTTAATGAGGACTATATATTATTACTATATAATATATATATATAATATATATATATATAAATGGGAAGTTTCTAGAACACCATCCTACTTGTTCTCAAGTCAGGATTTATTGACTTTCTAAAATCGCCAGTATTGTTGTTAATTCGCACTTAAGTTTAAAAAGCATCTCATGATGACGTAAATAGGAACTCTATCCTGTATTCTTAATAAATTTTAGTTTCAAATCATTCTGTTTGAAACTGAATTAGTTAAATTAACAATATTATATTGTACTGCAATAGTCGCTTTTCGCCATTACATGAGACTTTTAAAAATGTAAACCTAAAATTTTAAGCAATATTTTGCTGTTCAATTCTCAACCTCGGCTCTCTCTCTCTCTCTCTCTCTCTCTCTCTCTCTCTCTCTCTCTCTCTCTCTCTCTCTCTCTCTCTCTCTCTCTCTCTCTCTCTTCTTTGAAATTGCAAAATATTACTTCGAAATGAATTTTAAAAGCACTAGCATTTACATCAAACATTTACCTCACATCCTCATTAATTATTTATTCATATTTCGTAGGTCATAAAGGTTTATTTCTAAGGTTTACATCTAAGGTTACATCTAAGGTTTAAGATAACATTTTCTGGATTGTTTCGAATCTAGTAAGGAAAACTACCCATTTAGTTTACAATTTCTGTCTAGAATCTTGTGTTGCATATCTATATAAAGTAATGATTTGAAGAGATTTAAAATATGTAATAGTGTCAGTTGAGAATAAATATATTTTTTCTTTCTTTATTTCTTGTTACAAAGTTCTGTTCTTAATATTCTTTGTATTTCAATTTCATTGTGACTTTTCTTAAAAGCATCACAGTATTTTTTCTCCAACTAAACAACCTTTTAAGAGGTCGGGTATTCTAAGGCACATTTACAACTTCTCAACATCTCAATTCACTCAATAGGGTTGTTAATTTTTGAAGTTATGTGCCACAGGAGGTTGTTCAGTATAACATTCAAAAAAAAGATTGGATAGGTATATTATATGGATGGTTTGGGTATCATATATTATATTCTGACTAAGCCAAATTGGCGAGTTTTTAATTACAGTGGTTATTAAGGTTAAACAACATGTTATGACTATAATAATAGAGAAAGCTTATTAAAGCTTGTAGTATGGTTAGCATGTACTTTAGCTATATTTTTTTCGTTTAGTGGTAGACTTTGTGAATACTATGTAAGTTATTGACAAGCCCTAGAGTGCTTTGTGGGTTTGCATGAGCATGTTTGATTGGTTCTATTAGGTTGACTGGGATAGTCTCGATAGGCCTGTGGGTTCTTACTGTCTCTATATTTCCTATGTTCCTATGAAACATAATAATTGAACCATTAGTTACGAAACCTTCTGCTCCTCGTAAAAAGGGAACTATAATCTCAATTATCCTCTAATCCAATTGATAATTGTCCAACCTGTCTATCCATATCCCTAACTACACTATCTATAAAGATATTAAACAACCATGAAGACATACCACAACCCTGCTTCTAAGATATACTCCTACTTTATATATATATATATATATATATATATATATATATATATATATATATATATATATATAGATATATATATATATATATATATATATATATATATATATATATATATATATATATATATATTTATATATATATATATATATATATATATATATATATATATATATATATATATATATATATATATATATATATATATATATATATATATATATATATATATATATATATATATATAATATATATATATATATATATATATATATATATATATATATATGCTCTTCATATATATATAAAGATAAGAGAATAAATAAAGGCTATTGGTCGTAAAATCATTTAAACGTAAAAACAACTGATTAAAAGCTTTATAAGTTTTATTAGCATCAATAAAAAGGAAACTATAAAAGATTTATTGCTTATTAAACAATTTCTTCTCTCGACAAAAATCTCAGTGAATTAAAAGGGAAAATATATGTTTTATGGAAGAACATTTGAGAATTTTTATTTTTGATTTTCCGTAATGGTCAAATTTATCTTTCGAAATTTGTGAAAGAAATTTGATTGAAAATTTATTACATTTGAAAGATATGAAATATGATACGATATTTTAATTGTATTCATAGCATAACTTACATGAAATTATTCACAAAAAATATATATATTTAAATTAAAATGGGACACATGATATAAAAGCATTCTCTAAAGAACCATTGACATGGGGGGGGGGTCACAATAGTTGGTCTGGTGACCGAACCCTATAATTATTTATAGTATTCAAGTTTAAAGCTTTGAATTGATCTTTAAAAGGAAATACTTCATAATGATAAACATATATTTTAAATAATAAAAATATGCATTTTCGATAATTCTTGAATGAAGAAAATTCGCAACTACTTAAATCTGATTTGAAGCTTAAAAGCCAGTCAAATTTGTCACAACAATTTTTGATGAAATGAAAGAAATTACAATACCGTAGACTTACAGGTATTTCTCCTGCACTAATGCACAATTTATGGATATATATATATATAAATATATATAATATAATATAAATATATATTATATAAAGATATTATTATATATAGAATATATATATCGAGATATATAGTATATTATATATATATATTAATAGTATATATACAATAAAAAAAATAGATTATATATATATATATAAATATATAATATTGTGACAATATATATATTCACATATATTTTAATATATATATATATTATAATATATATATATATAATAATATATATAAATTATATATTTTATATTAATAGTATACTAAATATATATAGCGATTATTTTTTCTATAATTGAGGTTTATTGATAAATTTAATTATCTAATATATATATAATAATATTATTGTATATTATAATTTATTATTATTATTATATATTATTATATTTATTATTACTATTAATATATTATTTTTTATTATTATATACTATTATTATATTATTATTATTATTATTTTTATTATTATTATTATTATTATATTTTAAATTGTCATTAAATATAAAATTTTTATTTATATTATTATTATTATTATATTATTATTATATATTGATTATTATATGTGTATTATTATTGTATTTATTAATTATTATTATTATTATTAATTGATTATATGATTATATTATTATATTATCTTATTATTATTTCTTGCTTAAATTTTATACTTATTATTTATTATTATATTACTAATATATAGGGTGTCCGTTATTCACATCTGGTGAAAATTTTTTTTGTCGTATAATTTTTAAGCTACCTGACGATTGTGTCCATTTTATGAGAAAATAAATCCGTTTCGTTCAGCTGATTGTTGAATGAAAAAGGTGCCCTGGGTCCTTGATATTTATGCACATGAATGCAAATTCCGGTAAAAAAATCCAGGTGAAATTTCAATACGATTTCGCATGTTGGGATTGAGAATTATTTGAAAGTAATTCGACTACAAAAGTTGCGCTTACATAGAAATATAGAAAATTAACTGCCTCGAGTTAAATAAAAGTGAACGTCAGAATATCAATCCGATCATATTGTAATTTGATGGTCACATATCTGTCGTATAAAATATTATGCTACTTCGAATATATTTATACAGTACCTTCGTTACATTGAGAAGAGCGGTTACTTGTAAATCAATGTATGCTTTCAAGGTTACGTGAGAAAATTATATTATATCTTGGTATTGCTCGGCCCTAATATCCGAATGTAAATTGCCATCAAATAAACAAGTGTTACGTGTATTATTGTCAAATCTTTGCGCGGATAAAATTAAAGTTTGCGTTATAAGTGCAAGTCTTACATTGCTAGGATGGTTATTATTATTTTTGGGATGAAGCTCGAATCCCATACACAGGGGGATATAATAAAATTGGCTAAGAAAGTATGAGGCTTTGTACAGGGTGGGACGAATTGCCGGACTCTACAAAAACAACACGGCACAATATGCATCTAGAGGCCAAAAAGGACAAAGAGTAGCCGGATATTTGTAGACAAGGCTCATGATCTTTTCGACATTGGCATATGCAAACGCATTGATTCACGATAGATATATGAAGAGGATAAAATTTTTGATTATATTCAGAAAGAAAGACGGCCAGGATTCAATTGTACGGATCGATTACGAATATAACTTGAAAGGAGCTAAAGACTATCAGAACAAAGAAGATAAAATCCCTAAGAGAAAGAGAAGCATATGCGAAATTGAAGAGCAAGTAATGTCATGATTAAGTTATGGAACATTGTTCCAGGTAACTACATTGAATTTCTTTTTTATTGTTTATAACTTTTACATCAAAAATTAACAATATAATTGTGTCTCATATCCCTATTGTTTTAATTGCTTTAGCAGTTTGTATATATGTAGATTATATGTATAGTCAATAACTAAAAGATAATCAGAAATATTAGATTTATCATAAAAGAATAGATATTTTAAATATATTTTATAGTGCTTCTAGTGTAATTAATATTTTAGCTTCTATCGATAAATATTGCACGCCAACCTCTTGTATATAAGGAACTGAGTTTCAAGCCTCCACGTGCAGTTATCTCCATATGGTTCGATTATAGATTTAGCTAAGGTCAAATTATTGCTTGTTCTTTACAGAGAGACGGTGTAATTGATGTCGTCGTCACCTCAAATAGCGTTTTGGTGGTGAATACGCCGTATTTGGAACTGTCGCTGAACTCTACGATTTTTGTGGACTAAACGTCCTGTGCTCAAAAGTTGTTGCGACCTCTCAGGGAGAAGGAGACAAAAAGGAAGAGAGGGCACCTCGAAGACTTATATCTAAAACTGGCGCAGTTTTTAAATAATTAATATAATTCATTGTCAATGCGGTTCATATTCTGATAGCTATAACTTACTGAGCATTGGGTCATACTGCTGATTCTTGTCATTAATAGAACATCCATTTTCGCAATTTCAGAAAACAAATACGGAAAGAAAGTCTCGGCATGGAAATAAGAAACATTTTCAGGATATCCACGTTTAACCGCCGTCTTGCAAATTGGGGAACGGGAATTACTTTCATCGTCGACTGGTAACAGTAGACCTTGTTCATTAGACTTCCTGTGTTCTTTTCGAAATGGAGAAACCGAACAACCTTGGTGCTATTCTTACGAATTGGTAAGGGAAGGGATCAGGCATCTGCGATTATGTTGAAGTGATTCCTGAGATGGGTTATCATACATTATGTCAAAACACTGGATTAGCTTCACTACTACATAGAACGAACCTGAAGTGTTAGAGACTGTGTTTCTGATAGAAACAATGTTTCGGATAAGACTTTTTGTATCCCGCTCTCCTTTGTAAACATCATTAATTAGAAATATTCTTAGAATGTTTTCGAGGAAAAATGGGTACAACTACAGGTCCCGATGTAATTACTTTTAAAAGATTCAAAGTCTTGTCTGGAATGACAACGTAAAAAATATAGGAAAGTTCCCCCTCCTCCACCTTTGAATAATTCGAAATATTCCCGATACTTGACTTTGTTAGAGGTATGGAGGGAATAGCAAGCCTAGGGATGATATCATGAGAAATTTCTAGAATATCGGGGCAATTTTCCTAAGAGAAACACATCTCATGGATACTGCCGTAAGCATGAGCTTTCAATCAAGGCACGTCGGAATTGGCAAAGCCGTTAATTGCTAAATACTTATGTTCGTATGATTGCTATTTAGCTACCGAAAGAGGAAAAAAGCAATATTGATATTTGTATCTTTCCTTGTTATGTAATTATGTCGAAAACATGGTTATTAGTGCACATCTGCTGCAAGGCACTTATATTGGATTAACATGCTTTTAAAGAATCTATCGATCGATCAGGATAGATATACTTAGCAAGAAATTATGTATTTGTTATATTATTGCAATACATAATGAAGGACTAATTTGAGGCGATATCTCGCGTTGCTTTAAAAAAACTAAGCAACCAAATTTAAATTGACATTTAGCCCCTGAGGCAGTGCCTTAGCCTTTATTCGATCACATTTGGTCACTTGTTGACGAATAACGAAATGAAAAGTCGTCCGAGCAATACGAAAGCGAATACTCAATTCTAATCGAAAACACCCACGATAATATATAAGCCAACGGCTTGAGCAGATTTGTTTCAACATAGAACTAGGGTGTTTTTCGCTAGTAGTTCGATAGTGAATGATATTGTCCTTAAGACAGAAACCGGTCGCTTGGCAATAAAATATGAAAGTTATTATATGAAGTCTCTAAATATGGTGAATAAACGTGTCCGTTGAAAATACTTCGACAAAGAGATGATTAAAAATTATGGATATAATATGGAGTAATAAATAGATGTATGCTTACAAATGGAGCAGCTATAAACAGTATGTTTATGAACATTGTGTGCGTATACCTGCGGCAATAAGTTTCCAGGGTTGCACAAAAGAACACATTATAAAGCGACTCCTAAACCTTACTCAAGCGAGTATACATGTTGATATTTCGATCTATGTTAGAAGTCAACTCGTTGAGTGTGTTTAGTATATTTTATGTTCTTTTCATTCCTAAACGTTCATCGCAATATCTCTACTCATTCAGTTTGATCAAACAATAACATCAGTATGCCATATAAACAAATGAAATTTTCGTTTTTTCCATGCAAGTTTGAAAATGTGTCAATTTTATCTTCTTAGCAGGCTCTCCTAGGGGCTTGCTTTCGCTTTGGTCGATAAAGCTGAAATTTACTCAGCTTTATTTCTATTATAGTACAGTAATGTGGAAAAAACTGGTGTGCGTCTAGCAAAATATAAAAAGCACATGAAAGTAACGACCACCCGACTATTTTATATTAAATATTATATTATAATATATATTATATAATAATAATATATATATATATATGTAAACTATATATATAGTTATATTATATAATATATATATTATTATAACTAAACAGAATTATATTTATATATTTATACTTATTATTTTTAATTCTTATATATTATTTTTGTATTATTTTATTATATTTATTTTATATATTTATTATTTATTTATTTTTAACTTTAATTTAATATTATTTTTTTTTCCAAATTTATTATTTCTTATTTATTTATTTTTTTTGGCTTCTAATTTCGTTGTATTATTATATATATATTATTTATTATGTATATTATATATAGAATTAGTTATTATTATAATTATATTATTATTATTATTATTAGTCGATTAATTTATATTCATTATTATTATTACTAATTATTATAATTATTATATTATTAATATATATTTGTTATATTTACCCTATTAAAATTACTAGCTTTATTATATATATATTATTATTATTATTATTGGTATTATTATTATTATTATCTATTATTTGATTATTATTATTATTATTATAATTATTATTATTATCATTAATTAGTAGCATATATTATTAATGATTCTTTATTCTTATGAATAAATATTAGATTTTTATTATTAATTAATATGTAATTTATTATTAGTATTATATATTATATTATAATGTTATTACTTGATATTAATTCAACATTATATTATATATACTAAAATGTTAATAGTAAATGATTAATATTAATATCTAAAACTTACTTAATTATTCATATTATTAATTATAAAATTACAATATATTACCTTTCTTTCTTGCAGTTGTATTGTATGTATTATTATAATTACTGTTAGTATATATATTATATTATAATATTTATTATATTTATTTAATTTATGATTTATGATAAAGGTTTTATCCATATTGTTCAAGGTTATTGATATTTTATATGCTATAATTATATTCATATTTTATATTTATATATTATAGTTCCTAAATTTTAATATGGTTAGCTTTTTACGTTTCAAATATTTATAGTTTTAGTATCTTTCTTTTTTTATAAATTATATACTAACTATTAAATTTTTTTTGGCGCGAAGTACTATTTTGATTCATATTATTATATATATTGTATGTAATCTTGTTGCAAATACTTTTTTTCAAATATATATATATCATTTATTTTTTTATTATTTAGTTATTTTATTATTTATTATGAGTTATTTATTTTATTATTTTAGTAGACTATTTTATACTATTTTTGGTCTATTTTAAACTAATTTGATTCTATTTTTCTTACTCTGTTAGCATATTGTATGTTCACTGGTGTGATTCATGTTTATGTTGTTAATGGTTTTAAGAATTGATTTTAAAGATATTCATTGTTTAATATTTTTTTACCATTTAATATTTTTTGATGGCACATAGATATTTTTAATACTTTTAGCATCACCTAGTATTGTTAATATATTATATATTTTTATATTCATATGTTTAAATAGCTAAAAGTAAAATTTTATTATTTTTTAGTTATTTATTTATTTCTTTTATTTATTTATGAGGAATTCAATGTTATTAATAGATTTTATATATTCATATTATATTTATTATTATTAGTTGATTATATTTATTAATTATTATTATATTATGATCTATTATTATTATTATTAAATTATTATTGATTATTAATTTATTATTATAGTTAATTATTATCAATTATATTATTATTGATTATTAGTATTAAATTTATTATTATCATTATTTTATTATTATTTCGGAGATAGCCGCTGATTTTGCAATTTAGACTTCTTCTTTAGAAAATATGATACAGTGAGAGAGAGTTCTTACTTTATTTCAATTGTCACTTATTTCCAGTTTTCATTCCAGCAAAATCCGAGTAAAAATATATAATCGTAGAGTCCAATAGTTCAATAATTGCAAAGAGTAAAGAAAAAGTTGTTCAAATTCAAATAACTTTGTTTTAATGCTATAGCTATAAGCATTAGCTAAGATATTTTGGAAATTTTGGATCAATTGATGGTTTTTGAACATGTTTTGGAGACCTCCAATTTAGGTTCCTAATGTCATCGGTTTAGTTCTGAATTTTAATTTCTGAAAAATTGGGTCAAGAGCTAAATTTTTGTACTCATGTGTTATAACTAAATTTGTAGAGTAATAACTACGTGTGTATTGAAAATTATTTTCCTAGATTAAATTATCCAAATTACTATATTTGAAAAAACAGAATCTCCAAACTAATATATCTCCTAACTAATTCTGAAGGCTGAATCTAAATATTTTCTCTTCTTATAAGACGATGCTTTTTGACATTAATTGGTTAACTATATGTCCTTAAAGCATCACGCATAAGTTCTTTCTGTAATTCGTACAGCTTTTTCAGCTTTTTGGTGATGTGATTAAAAAGGACGATGTTAAATTTTGCAATTTTCTTGCTCATTTTCTGGAATTATTTATACAGAAATTATGTCAGCTTCCTTCTTCACTACTCCGTACTTTGCTAGATTAATTTCAAGTAACATACCAAAGATACAATATACGGACATCACCTTGCTTTGCGCAGAATTAAATGATAATTGGAGTTTGTTTATGTTTTTATATATTTATCTCAATTTCCTCATTAACGCCACTAGCCTTCATCTAACTAGTGAAGATGTCATGATTGGTCCCCATTTCTAGAAAATTTCAAATCACACACCACTGATATGATCCATTTATCCGAATGTACTTCTATCAACTGTCCATTGACGCATTTATCTCGCTTATGGATCATAGTTTTTTTGTCAAGATCCTTTATATCAAAATTGTATAATATTATATATATAATATAGAACTATATATATTAATATATATATAATAATGCTATATTAAAATATATTAAGTAATAATATATATATATATATAGATAATTATATAATATTATACAGAATGTATATACCTCATCACAAAATCATTCTTGATAAAAATTATTAAGAACCATAAACACTTAAGTATACTGGATAGATTAATTAAGAGGGCATATACATTGTTCCCCATAGCTGGATAACAAAATATTAAAAATATACAAAATAAATAATAAAGAATAGTAGATTTTGTAAAATGGGGATAATGGGCAATGGAGGTCAATTTTAGAAACAAAGCATGAGTAGGGACTGAGATTGTTTTGCAAAAGAGTATTTCAGGGATTCGTTATCTCCCGCTACTCTTAAATTTTGCCATTATATCTTGACAATAGATTAGATAAGGCAATTTAGAAAGATATAAATAAACCCAGTAAAAAAACCAACAATTAATTTCAACACCTGTTTTAATGTGGATGGTTAAAATTAAACGCCCAATCATGACAATAGACATATAAACAGGTGGAGTAGTGAAGAATTCTCTGAGGATATATGTATGAAGTTTGGTTTGAATAAGAAATGTGATTTCCTTACACTCAGGAAAGGAAGAAGAACGGAGAATGAGAATAAATCACAATTTGACATACATTAAGAGGCACTGGATCAAGAAAGAATTCATATAAACTTATCCTATGGAGTGAGGAGTCGTAGAAGTTGTGAACATAAGTTGACTGAATTATAAGAAATCTGAAAGAGAATAAGTAAAGAAAAATCAACGAAATATATAATATTCGGAATTGAGCGCTAAAATAAGATAGTTAGACATCAATGACATAGCTGAGACTGTCATCCTTACAGTACGGAGTGTAAGACTGTTTCAGAAGAACTTAACAAGATCAATATTAAAACGAAGAAAAAATGTTAAGATGCCACAAAATTGATAATTAGGATATAAATATTTTTGTCTAGAACTGTACACGGAATGTATAGAAGTGAGTCATGGTTGGTGGAGATAGATTTACAAAAGAGAATAGATAGTGTGTGTGCTATACCTGGAAAGCGCAAATCAAATTCCTCCAATGGTTTTATTTAACATTGAAAAAGTAGCAATCCTATCACCTCGCTAATTAAAAGAAAACGATATCATGAAGCCACCACATGATACTCTTCACACCGAGCCATAAAGTGGAAACTAATGTATGGTAGAACTATAAAAATTAATATAAATTTAAAGAGAGAGGAAGAAGAAAAATATAAACCAGTGGAGACAACAAGCCAAGAAAAATAAACAAGATAAATCATATACGATAAGTTAATATGATAAGAAAGAAAGCGTGGAGATACCACGAGGAGACTAATTACAAGCAGAATAAAAGAGTGATATGCAGCTCAAAACCGAACACAGAAAAGATGGCATCCGAAAGCATAAAAGAAAGGGAAACATCACGACAAATGTAGAGGTTGAGACCAATAACAGAACTGAACTCATATTTATGTAGGTTATGTTCAACTCTGCTAAATAAACACCTATATATTAGAAAGCCATATATACGTCTGCAGACGATCATTTCAAATTGTGCCAAAAGTTCAACATCAAGACAGAAGCAGCCAACAAATACAAAACAATCCCCGAAAAGAGAGAGAAACGACGAGGTGCTCGTGTACTCCACTATTCCGTTATCGCGAACGGATTAGCAGTCGCCCTAATAGACCGCTGACATCGTAAGTCAAGATAAGAGGACAGAAGTGTTATATAGGTTATATAGAATAGTGGGATCCCTAAATGAGTGACCACGTGTGACATAGAAAGGGAAAAAGGAAGTCGAAATATCAAAGACAACTACAACACAAATTATAAGATTAATTGTGGACAGGTCCTAATACATGTTGATATTCCGCATAGTAACTTGAACGCTTGAATGTAATAAAGAGATCTTGTAAATATCTGGAGAGCTCCAGTATCTTGTCACACACGAAACTGAGCTTATGGTTGTATATGAAGAGCATTTGCAGAGCTTTTGTGACGTGTTGGATTTAGGTAAAAAAATTTTTTTTTTGGTAGTCCTATGGTCAAGGGCGTTGACCAACAGACATCTAATATCTATAGATCTATTAATAACCCTTGAAATATATATATAATAGCATAATATATATAATATTAATATTTATATATATATTATATATATAATTATATATATAGTATGTAAGTATATATATATAGATATATAAGTATATATTATATATTTCTCATATATATGAGTATATGTGATTAGTGGACTCTTGCATTCTCACCACTCTAGTCTTATGAGTGCGTCGCCCTCAGGTAAGATTTACAAGAGAAGGTGCCTGTTCGAGGTTTATGTCTTCAACAGATTTCGCGAGAAATTTTGCATGACTCAAGATCGCTTGTAGCTGTCGTCCTTCTTTTTCATGCCACATCTGTTTTGTGGAACTCCTTGCCTGTCTTTATTTTCCAACGTATATTCAATCTTTCTGATACTTAAAGATTCCCCCATTATAGTCGGTGGCGCGGGGTCTGAGGGAATTGCGTTATGCAAAGGACCAGGGTGGGTTATGTTTTTTTTATTTTTTTAATGTTTTTTCCTTATGTCTTTTTTTTTTTTTATTTATTTTTTTTTTTGCCCCTCCTTTGAAAAGGGCATTGCCGTGAGTGGTGGTATATAAAAAAAAAAAAAAAAAAAAAAAAAAATAATTTGTGTTTGCATATTTTTGTTTTACTATATGTACATCCCTATATATATATATTATATATAAATATTATATATATATATATAATATACTTATATATATATTATATAGTATATAATATATAAATAAATATAATACTAATAATAGTATACGTATTATTAATAAGTAATTAATTAATAATAATGAATATAATTAATAATAATGATAATATAATAATAATAATAGATAATAATAATAATATATAATAAATGAATAATTAATAATAAATAATAATTAAAATATAATAATAATAATAATGTTGAGTTGGCAGAGGCGAGAATTAAAGTGCATAATAGGATGAATGGCGGGGTTTTTGTGATGGGCATGGTTGTGTGCCTACCTGGGCCAGGGGATTAACCCTACACTTGACGAGATGCATATTGTGAGGTTCCGTTTGCCCTAAAGGCTCTAGGTGTGGATTTTCTGACTGCGACGAGTTCATACTAATTAATGGAGGGGCGGTAACGCTGGGCTTTCTTTTCGATTTGTGTATATTATTACTTACTACTGTTTTTCCGATCTTGTTACGTACCTAACCCATTGTATTGATATATTATAGATATATACTATATATATATATGATATATATATATATATATATAATATATATAATATATAATATATATATATATATATATATATATAGTATATTATATATATTATATAATACTATATATAATATATATTATATATATATTATTATATATATATAGTATATATTATATATTATATAGTAGTATATATAATATATATAAATATATATATTAATATATATATAATGAAACTTGAAAATCGCATGTTACTCCTGAATTTTTTTATGTGTGAAATATGGATAAAATAAGAAAATACAGGTATATATAATATAACTTTCTTTAAAGCATTATATATAGTTTTAATAAGTGTGAAGCTTTGAAAACACTTTTAAATTTTTACTTTATTAGTTTTAATTAATGTTTTTTTCGTTGCAATTTTGTGTAAATCTTTTATTTAATTATTTAATTATTATTATTATTATTGTATTATTATTAATTATTTATTATTAATATTAGTATTATTATTTATTATTATATTATTATATTATTTTATTATTATTATTATAATATTATTATTATTATTATATTTATTATTATTATTCATTATTTATATTAATTTATTATTATTATTATTTATTGATATTATATTTTTATTTTTTATTTTTTGCTTTTTTCGTAATATTTAAAAATAATTTTAATTTCCCTCATTTTAGGTGCTCGAGACGAACGGGAGAGATGGGCGACCCCTCCGTCGCCACCGGAGTCCGAGAGACCGACTTCCTGCCATCTTCGCAGTTTACCCTTGGGTTCTTTAGTTAAGATAAAAAGAAAGGAAATTTAGTTCCCTTTATACTTGGTATTACTTTAATAGCAGGGTATGATCTAAATAATATAAAATATTAATATAAAAATTATCAATATCATTTTTATATTTTTATATATTATATATTATAGTATAATATATTAAAATAAAGAAAGTTATTTTTATCCCCTAAACACTATTTTATCTGTAAAAACATTCTAAAATATATATGATATATATTGTATATGTATAATAGTAATAATATAATAATGATTAAGATAATAATAATTAGATATATATTAATTTATTATATCATTATATATAATATCATTTATATTATATTATATATGGTATTCTATTAGATATAGACAATTATTAATTTTAAATGTTATTTTCAAATTTATATAGTTGCAAGTTTCATTTTTGTTAAAATAACTTACTTCATTCATCTCATAAGGTCTATTATTTATAAAATAATTTCTTTTTGTCCCTGGAGAAGGTACACTATTCCTGATATGAAATAAAATGTTTTTGTTAATTATCTGATTCTGCTAGGAAACACTAAAAAATTGGTATGAAATAAATTCAAAAATTAAAATTAAAATCGCAATAGTAGAAAAGGATTAATCATCTTAAATCTTTTTTATTAAGCTACTCTTTGAAAGTAAGATATATAATATTAAAATTTTACAATAAGAATACTAAGGGATTTTTTTAGATATTATATTAAATATTTATTATATATATATATATATATAATAATATTATATATATGTACAGCGAGATGATGAGATATTATATCACTATATATGATGTTATATAATATATATATATATTAATTATATTATTTATATATATTATTTTATTTATATATATATATATTTTATATATTATATTTATAATATATATAGTATTATATATATATATATATATATATATTATATATATATATATATATAATATATATTATATATAATATAATATATAAGATGGAAAAATAATATTTATATGATTTTGTTGATGTATGCAGGATAAGATAGATATATAATATTTAAAATCTATGAAATGCATTTCAATATAGACTAAATTTTATATACTAGATTATATGATACTATATATTTTATATATTAAATTAATATAATTATATAAATACTATATAATATATATAATATATATATATAGTATAATATATATATATATATAAATTATATATATAAATATTATATATTATATATATATTATATATATATAAATATATAATATATATAATATATAGTATGAGGCACCCTATCCTGTTGGTTCTATACGACTTTTCCTTGGTGTTCGTTCTTTTCTTTTTGTGGTGTTTGCGAATCATGTGTCGTTTAGTCTCGTTTTAAAATTGCTTGTCATCTGTCTTCTCGGTGTTTTTCATTTTTATTCTCTTTCTTTGGGTTTTCCCTCTTTTGTTGGGTTTGTTGGTGTTCTGTTTTTTTGTTTGGGTGTTTTTTTTTTTCTTTTTGTTTCTTTTGTTTTTGTTTTTTTTTTTTTGTTTACTTGTTTTTGTTTGTGTGTTTTGCTTATAGTGTATGAAAGGTATTTGTTTTGTTTTACGTTCTTTTAAATATTTTTTTTTTTTCTTTTTTTTTTTTTTTCCTTTTCTCTTTTTTATTATGTTTTTTTCTTTTCTTCTTTTTTTTTTTTTTATTTTATCTTTTTTTGGTTTTTGTTTTTTTTGCTTGTTGTTGTTGTGTTCGGGGTTTTTTGTTTTTTTTTTTTTGTGTTTTTTTTGGTGTTGAAAATTTAATCTTTTGGTTTTCGTTTTGGGTTTTTCGCCTTCTTTTTCTTATTTTTTTCTTTTTTTTTCTTGTCTCTATTTTTCTTTCTTCTTCATTTCTATTTTTCTTTCTTTCTTTTTTTTTTTTATTTTTTTTTATATTTTTCTTTTTTTGATATTTTTTTTCTTTTCTTTTTTTTTTTTTTATTTTTCTTCTTTTTCTTCTATTTCTAGTTAGTTGTTGTGTTTGGATGTGCTTAGCTTCGCTGCCTGTGGTAGTCTGATGCTATGTCGTGTGTTGTGTGTCGATGATGATGTGATGACGCTGTGGTGTGTGCGATGGTCGTGTTGTGACTGATAAAGTTTGCTGGTGTTGTTCTTATGTTTTGATGTTTCTTTTGGGGTTTTTGTTTGTTTTTTTTTTGGGTTTTTGGGGTGGTTCTTTTTTGTTTTTTTTGGGTTGTGGTTGGGTTTTGTTTGGTTGGGTTTTTTTTGGGGTTGTTCTGTCTGGGTGGGTTGGGTTTTTACTACTGTGGTTGTTTTTTTTTGGGGTTTGTGTTCGTGGGTCCCTGATGGGTCGTCCTGGTGAGTTGTTCGTGTTTGTTCGTCTCTCTTTCCCGCGTGTTGTTCTGTTTTTTGGGTTTCGTTTTTTTTTTTTTTTTGGTTTTTTTTCTGTTGTTTCTATTTTATTTTGTTTTTCTCTTCTTTTTTTTGGTTTGGGTTTAGGTCGGGTTGGTTGGTTTTGAGGCCGGTTTCCGGTATGCCTTTGTTGTTCCTTTGTTTGGCTTAGCCTTTGTTGCGCTCGCTTATACCGTGTGGCGCTCCATTGTTATTGCTGGTCGTCTGGTCGCGTTTCCTCCTCGCTCTTGTGGCGTTTTTCTCCGGGCTTCTCTTCATTTTTGTTTCCTCTCCTTTTGGTTTCCTCTTTCTGGGCGCTGCGATGTGCTCATTTTGTCGGCCTCGGTTCCCCTATGTTCCTCAAAGAACGTCTACTCCAGGTTCTACTCCTCCTTACTCTTTTTTTTCCTTCTTTTTTTTGGGCCCCCGGTCGTGCGGGGGGGGGTATTCTGGGGCTGGTTCTTGCCTCTCTATCGTTGAGCGTTTCCTCCAGTGGTTGCCCCATTCTTGTGGCCTTTCGTCGTTTTTCGTGTTCTGCTTTTTTCTGTGCTTTCCTCATCTTGTTGTGTTTTTCATTTCTGGTGATTGCTTGCCATGGTGGTCTCTGCTGATGTTTGCTGTGTTTGTTCTCTTGTTTTGGCTGTTGGTCCCTTCCACGAACTTTCCTTATCAACTGCTTCTTCTTATTGTATACTTCCTCATATAATAATACTCAATACTAATATATATATAATATATATAATAATATAATAATAATAATAATAATAATAATAATAATAATAATAATAATAATAATAATAATAATAATAATAATAATAATAATAATAATAATAATAATAAATTAATAAAAATAATAATAAATTGATTGCTCGCAATTTGGAACTGCTACCTGCATAAAATATGGCAAACTATACTCCGATAAACGACATGCCTTCTTAGGACAAGAGCTGTAAGTGTATTGAAGTTCACGGGTCAATTTTTGAATATTTATTATGATATGAAAGCAACATTAATCATTCAATATATAGGTATTATCTCAACAAAACTCAAACAGCTGTATACCCGAAACTACTATGAATAATATTCATTTTCAATTTTCCCTCGAAATTTTCGTCTCCTTCTGGCCTACCCTGTATAACTGGCCCACCCTGCATAACTGGCCCACCCTGTATAAGTAGAGATAATTTGAAGTTGTGGAATTTTTTATTCCTCCCTTCCTTTTCCAAACTTTGTTTTTCCGAGCTTTTAATTATTTTCACATAAATTTAAGAACGACACCTAATTTAGTAGGAAGGGATATGGGGTTGAAAATCCCCTCACCCCATTTAAGGAATTAAAAAGTCTGAAAATAAATTAACTAAGTAATATATATATATATATATATATAGTAATAATGATATTATTATATATATAATATATATATATATAATATACATATTTTTGATTATATTATCTTAGATTATATAGATATGTATATAAATTCAAATTCATAAATATATAGAAAATATTATATATATATATAATATATAATATATATATATAATATTATATATATATATATATATATATATATATATTAATATATATATATATATATATATATATATATATGATATACGTATTATATATATATATATATATTATATATATAGTATATATTAATATATATATATAATATATAATATATATTATATATATATTATATATAGTGTATATATAACGTGTGTATACTATTATATTAGTATTATATATCATATATAGTATATTATATGGTGTGTATTCGTATATATACTATAGTATCTATATAATATACTATATAGTATATTAATAGTATTATTATTATCTATTATATATATAATATTATATATATAGAAATATATATATTATATATATTATATTATATAATATAGTATTTCGTAATGATATATATATATATGATATTATATAATATACTATATATTATATATTATATATAATATATATTAGTATATTATATATATATATATATATATATATTATATATAGTATATATATATCATATATATCATATAGCTGATATAATTATTAATTATAAAATATATAATCTATATATATATATATATTATATATTATATATATAATATATATATATATATTATAGTATTATATATATTATATATATATATATAGTATATATATTATTATATTATATAATATAGTATAATAGGGATTTTCGGCTAATAAATTAAGGATTTAAGCGAATTTTAAAAGTTCTAAGGCGAAAGAAAAAATGAGAATAAACTGGTATAATATTCATGAATCGTCCTAATGATAATACGTTGTAGCTTTCTAATCAGAACAGTAAAAATAAAGTGTTTTATAATTTATAACACCTTATTTTATGGGAAGGTTTTTGGTGGCAGAACCTTAAAAAAAAAGAAAAAAAAAAGAAAATGGTTACAAGTATAAGATTAGGCCTACAGTTAAACGAATATTTCCTTTTTTTGTGGCCATAAGAAATGTAAATAGTTGGAGATTTAGAGTAGTTAAATTTGAACATAGTCGATATTATTTCGCCATATATATCGTTTTGTTTATATCTTTCGTCCTCATGTAAGTTGACTAATAAACTGTCGTGCGCAAAATACTCTCATATATTATAATATTAATTCACTCTTACCAGTGTTTTGTTTTGTTTAAATTGCGGTTTAGGACGTCACTAAAGCTATTCAGTTAATAATAAGTTTTGTGAGAGGCATACAATAGTATGAATTCAGTTGTTAAACGTTAGCAACTTTATCACTAACCTTACTTTGATTTAATAGAAGTAAATAACTATATGATAAGATCGAATAAGCGTATTCTTACTTAATATATCGTAATTGTGGAAATTTTTTTATTAACATGTGGCGCAATTCTATTTACCGAATAAATTAATGAACAATGATTACTTTTACAAAAATATCAATTTTTTTTAAAGCACGCTACTCTCAACTATTACCCCAAGGAATAAGCAAAAGCATGACAATCTTACCTGCCATAATCTGATAACTTTATTACGTTTTCATTTACTTATGGGTAATTAGGCTTATATTTAATACAGTTATATTTAAAGTAGGTTTACGCAATGATATTTTGCTCTCAATAACTAATGAAATAAAATTTAAGCTGTGTCAACTTGGGAGATATTTTTGAAAAGATAATAAAAAATTATCTCTTATTAGTTTCCACAGAGAATACTAGTAGAAGGTATTACTTAAAAGATCATTAAAATTATTAACATTTAAAAGGTAATAATTTAAAGAATATTTAGTATTTATTTAAAGAATATTTAATATTTTGATATTTTATACTTTATTTAATATTTTAATATTTATTTAAATATTTCTATTTTTTCAAAATTGATGATAGTTTTAATTAACTTTACTACTTATTTTTTATTTATTTTACTGTGTAAGTAAATTATCGGTTACATATCCTTTATTTGAGGTATAGGTTACGTGCTATCAGGTAAAGATTGTTGTTATAGTAATTTGAATTAGTTTTTCAGGTTTATACTGCTAAGAATTTTGTTTTTGAAAATGAAATTCAATAAAATCCCGACCTTGCAGGAGGAATGAATTATTATTATTATTATTATTATTATTATTCATGATTTGTAGGAGTAATTAATTATTATTATTATTATTATTATTATTATTATTATTATTATTATTATTATTATTATTATTATTATTATTATTATTATTATTATTATTATTATTATTATTAATTATTACTATTGAATTAAAATTAAAATTATAAATTAAAATTAAAATTAAAATTAAAATTAAAATTAAAATTAAAATTTAAATTTAAATTAAAATTAAAAAATTAAAATAAAATTAAAATTAAAAGTTAAATTAAAATTAAAATCTAAACTAAAATTTAAAATTAAATATAAAGAGTAAAAATTAAATGAAAAAGAATTAAAAAGTAATACTAAATATATAAAATATTAAATATTATAAAATAAAAATAAAAATAAAAATAAAAATAAATAATAAAATAAAAATAAATAATAAGAAATATAAAAATAAAATTAAAATAAAAATATAAAATAATAAAATTAAAATTAAAATTAAAATTAAAATTAAAATTAATAAATTTAAAATTAAAATTAAAATTAAAAATTAAATTAAAAATTAAATTAACATTGAAAATTTATAATAAAAATTAATCTTAAAATTAAAATTATAATTATATGATTATAATTATATTATTTATCATTACTATATAATAATTATAGATTTAGGATTGATCTTTGAAACTTAAAATTAAAATGTAAAAATTAAAATTCAAATAAAATTATTATTTATGAGTATTTAATGTATATCTTATTTATTCTTTATTATTATAATTATGTAATTAATTTATTTAGATTATATTATTTATATTATAATTATAATTATAATTTATTATTATATGATCTACAAGATCATAAATAATTAATTCTATTATAATTATAAATATAAACTCTATATTATTATTATTATTATTATTATAATGAGTAATTATACATTATAATGTATGATAATTTTAAATATTCATTATTAATTTATATTATTATTATTATTATCTAATTATTATATTATTATTTTTATTATTTTATTATTAGTTATTATTATTATTATTATTTAATTATTTATTATTATTATTAATTATTATTATTATTTACTTATTATTTATTAGTATTATTTATTAATTAATTATATTATAAATAATATATATGATAATAGATAATAATAATAATAATATAATAATATTATTTAGTATTATTATTATTATTTTATTATTACATTATTATTATTAATTATTATCATTAATTATCATTATTATTATTATTATATTATTATTATAATTATTATTATTATTATTTATTATTGAGTAATTGATTTATTATTATTATTAAAATTCTTATTGTCTAAAACTATTAAAGCTTTTTTGATATTGCTATTTTTCATAAATTCTTCTTCTTCTTCTTCTTCTTCTTCTTTCTTCTTCTTCTTCTTTCTTCTTCTTCCTTCTTCTTCTTTCTTCTTCTTCTTCTTCTTCTTCTTCTTCTTTCTTCTTCTTCTTCTTCTTCTTCCATTCTTTCTTCTTCTTCTTCTTCTTCTTCTCTTCTTCTTCTGTCTTCTTCTCTTCAGTCTTCTTCTTCTTCTTTCTTCTTGATTCTTCATCTTCTTCTTCATTTTCTTTCTTTTTCTTCTTCTTTCTTCTTGTTATTATTGAATATTATTTTATTATTTTCAGCGATTATTATTATTATTATTATTTATTATTGATTATTATTTATTACTATTATTATTTATGATTATTATTATTTATTATTATTTATTATTTATTATTATTATTATTAATTATTATTTATATTATTTTATTAAATTATTAATTATTAATATTGTTTATTATCAATTATTATGTATATTATTGATTATTATTATTATTATTATTGATTATTATTATTTATTAATTATTATTATAACTGTAGGCATTATGTATTATTATTAATGTTATTATTCAATTTATAATTTTATTATTTGTATTATGATTATTATTTTTTTTATTATTACTTGATATTGTTATTAATTATTATTGATATTGTTTATTATGTTATATGTATATGTTATTATTTATTATATTATTTGATATTATTTATTATTTTTAGTTTTCAATGCTGATATTGGCATTATTATTATTATTATTATTATTTATTATATGTATATTATTATTATTTAAATTATTATTATTGATACTATTTTTATTGATATCTTATTATTATTATTACTATTAGTTATTATTATTTAATTATGTATGTATTATTATTATTATTATATATTATTATATTATTATATTATTATATATTATGTATTATTATTAGTTTATTTATTTTTATTTATTATTATATATTATTATTATTATATTTTTAATTTATTATTATTATTATTGTATTGGTTATTGGTTTATTATTTTATTATGTTATTATTATTATTATTATTTTATTAATTATATTATTATTTTAATTAATTATTATTTAATTATTATTATTTTCTTTATTCTGAATATAATGATCACATTCTGACTTAGTTATTATTCTTTTTTTTATATTCTTAGTGAGTTAATTAGCGAAAGTACGATGTATATACTATGTAAAATGTAGCAAAATGCTTCCTTTATATATACTCTGTGAAATGAATTTATGCACAGAGGTATCATTTGCTATGAATTGCTCCCAGTATTACGGCACCAAACTAGAGCTAAATGCGAATTACCGCGTTTAATTGATCTATGGCAAAACGTTTATAGTACGACTTCTAGCGTGTAAATGTTTTTTATGAACCCTTATACACTTTGTTTAAAATAGCGTTAAAATATTGCTATGCGTTGAAGATATTTAAGTTTATCTTCTTCTAAACAGCATGCTGTCATAAATCATAAATAACAAAGCTGTGTACTTCCTATTATCTTAATTTTTCTAACTATTAGATTAGAAGAAATTAGTTGGAGATAGTATAATCCGATTTCTTCGTTTACAAGTTGGGCTCAGACTAAGCATGCAGCTCATAAGGGGCTGAATTTAATGTATAACGAGATTAGATATTATGAAATTCGAAAGGATACTTAATAAGCATGTTACAGATTAAAGCTCAAAATAAATTTAATAAGCTAAGTATAAAAGTATTATTATATTATTCTTATTATTTTTATTCTTATTATTATGTATTTTATTATTATTAATTATTATTATTTATTCATTTTATTATATTATTATTATTATTTATTATATTATTATTATTATTATTATCTATTGACTTATTAATTATTTAATTTTTTAATTATTATCATTATCATTATAATTATCACAACACTGTATCC
>JABUQX010013863.1:0-15505 GCA_015478945.1 Trachelipus rathkii
GCAACTGAGAATGGTCACGTTGCATAAATGCAGCAATTTAGCTTTGTTGTTGATCTTCATTTAAGTCTAATACAATGTAATTATTAATTAATATAAACAGCAGCTTAGAGAATACAATTGTCAATTAGAGAAATTTCTTTTAGTACCTTGGAGTTTTTTATTCTTTAGCATCTTTAAATATAGAATGGTATAAGGATGAGGTTGAATCCTTAGAAATAATCCAAATTGAACATAAGTGTAGGTTAAAAAAACTTCGAAGTTTACAATCGCATTTTGGATGTGGAAGTCGCCAGTGAGTGAACTTGTATGAAGCGATTGGAGTCACTCACAGAGTCACAATCTCATAACTGTCAGTCAAAATTTCTGACTCCAACTCTCTATTTGAAGTTACCGGACTCCGACTGGCCCGACTTGCCGACTGTCCGACTTTCCACCTTTTCAAAATTTACGGATCCGACTCCGACTTCCGATTCGACTTCCATCCCTTTTCAAAATGCCGACTCCTGACTCCGACATCTGACCTCCGACTCCGACTCGACCCGACTCCGACTTCCGACCCGACTCCGACTCCGATCCCGACTCCCGACTCGAGCGACTCATTCCGAACTCCAACCAACTTCGACTCCGATCGACTTCCGACTGTCGACTCCGACTCGACTCCAACTCCGACACCGATTCCGACCTCCACTCTCTTTCAAAACTACGACCCCCAACTCTGCGACTCCAATCCGACCCCGACTCCGACTCCACTCCGACCTCCGACTCCGACTCCCGACTCCGACCCGACTCCGATTCCGACAACCCTGATCAGTATATCCTACGTTTAGGTAAGACTCGAAGTAGATCCTGAACATTGAGTCAACTATTTAACTTTTACCTGAGGGGTAACAATCTTTATTGACCAAAAGATGTAAGATAGTAACCTACTTGATGTAAGACAGTAACGTCTGTATATCTTAGGTTTTTTGTAGGACCCAAATGAATCAAAATATTTGGATTAAATATGATAAATTGAGCTTTTCCCATGAGAGGTAAAAGTCTTTAATTTGACAACATGATGCAAAACAGTGACCTAACTGAAGAGTACCAACTAAAATATGGGTCCAAAAAAAATTTTCAATGAAAATATAAAATTCGAAAACATACTAGCATCAACAATGCTACTGGCTATATAGTTTGCCGCCTTGTTTGAATTAACATAGGATGAAGACATTGAACTATTGAGAGATTTTCAACATATCATTATACCTACGGTACGTACGACCGAAGGGTCCTGAAAATTGACCATCCCATTTTTAACTTTTACCTGAGGCACCAATCTTTAATTTGGACCAAGGATAAAATTAAGTTATACTAAAGAGGATTAAGACATGTCTGTATATATTACGTTTTTTTTGTAGGACCCAAATAAATCATTTTGGAATAACATAGGAATGCTGAAGATTTTCATGATTCGTATGAAGTTTCAAGTGAAAAGCTCATTGGCGGTGAACCGACCATCCTCACGGTTGAGTATTTACAGTGGCAGAAGTAATGCAATGGAAAATGGAGAGTCAAGATTGCATATCTGAATAACTTTTATTAATTTTCTTCCTCCTATGAGGCAGAAATGTGAAAGTGCGTACAAGGTTGCTATGCTTATATATCTTGAATTTCTTCCTAGTATATCCTACGTTTACGACACTCGAAGTAGGTCCTGTAAAACCTGGTCAATCCATTTTAACCTTTTACCTTGAGGGCAACATCTTTAATTTGATCAAATATGTTAGGTAATAGTCACCTACTCGAAGATCAACATATTTGTATATCTTACCTATTTGTGTAGGACCCAATGAGTCAAAATATTTAAAGTTAGAAAAGGTAATGAATATTTTAACATGAGGTAAAGTCTTTGATTTTGACAACATTATGCAAGACAGTGACCTACATGAATAGTCCAATTGAAAAAAGGGTCAAAACATTTGAATGAAATATATTTAAATTGGAATATTGCATCAACATTGTGACTTTTATCACCTTTTCCTGAAGGGCATAGTTTATTAATTAAACATAGAAGAAAGAATGACAATTTGAAGAGCTCCAACATTATCAGTATATGCTCTATTTTTTACGTATGAACTCGAAATAGGTCCTGAAAATTTGAATCAACTATTTTAACTTTAACGCTGAGGTCATACAATCTTAATTTTGGACCAAAAGATGTATAGATAGTTAACCTACTGAGAAAATTGGAATCTTACTACTTTTTTTTTGTAGGACCCAATATTTCAAAATATTTGGATTTAATATAATGGATAATTTGAACATCTACATAGAGTAACTAGCCCTTTGATTTGAAACATATATGCAAGACAGTTACTAACTGAAGAGTCAACCAGAAAATAATAATATATTTCAAAACATTTAAAAGAAAATATGAATAATTGGAAATATAGCAATTACACATTGTCACTACTATAATTTTTCGCCTTATGGGCAATAGTTTTAAATTAAGACATAGGCAATTATTAAAGATGATCAATTAATCATTTTAGCCCAATTCACGAAACAGATGTGAAGGTGGGAACGAACTGCTTAATCTGTTAACAGCCCATAGCAATAACAGAATCGTAAAAGCTATTATACATGATAGTACTGTTGCTAACACTAGAAGAGTTTGAGGTATTATTAAATTATCCTAGACAAAATTGGATTGACACTTACAATGGTTAAAATGCCTTTTGTATTATGATGATTAACTTCCTCTAATGCAGGTCTTTGAAACCATTTATGATAATACAAGAGACAACCATTGGAATATTTTTCTAAAATCTGTTAAACGAAAAAAACTTGAACTTTTATCACCTAGATGGATAATTTCAATTCATCATCAATCACCAACGATATTTGTATTTCCAGGAAACTTTTGACTTGCGACGCAGGTTGTTTGACAAGAGCAAATTGAATTATCCACTCTATGTGTTAATGGCTAACCCAATGTCTGATTTTGTTGTAATAATAATAATTCAAGATTACGCCCCTGGATAATTTTATATAAAACCACGCCTTCAGGCTGAAGACAAAGCAAATAACTTTTGGTATTTTAATCAAATTACTGCAACCACTCAATGAAAAATTCAAGAGCATTATGAAGATTTTTCTTAATAAACCTTATTTCCATTAACTGAAAACATTCTGCTCTCATTGTTCTGTGACTTAAGAAGAAATATAAACAACAAAGTCATTGAGAAACTTGAAAATATTGGAAGTAAGACATCATTGCAAAATTGTGATTTGGATGTTGAAAGTTCTACACCTTAACGTACAAAATTTCGAATTTTCATGTAAAAATATTTAATTCTGAAGATTGCGTTGATCTTATATAATGGAAGAGGTGCAGGTATATTCACCATCAAATTTTCAAGATGAAGCTATGAAATTGCTGACAATCTCTGCCAAAGTTAGAATGTTGAATCAACTGTTCAAGTGAAAATATGATCTGAATGAAGAAAATGTTGTAAAATCTGTCATAATCATAAGGTTTCTCTAAACAGTGTTTTGACAGAAATTTTCAAGATTTAAAACAAAACATAATTGGAATAGATCTTAAATGACCGTTCAATGCAATTTTTTAAAATAATATCAATTTAAAGTTACGTTTGTGGAGGTTACCTGAAGTTGATTTTTTGTTTACAAATTCATTGACACAAAATAATGTGGTTAATAAATATGTACAAGAATTATCATATTTATTTCAAATTTGTATGTGAAATTTGACAATGCATAAATTTCTACTATATGAGCTCATTTTAGGAAATATCAATGTTGTAAGGCAAATTTTAATTTAAAATGTGCATGTGTATTTAGTTAAGGGTAAAATAACTCTTTTTCATATAAAATGCGAAATCGTATGCAGCGGGGTAGGGGCTAGTAAAATCTTCATATTATAGGCTTATGATAATGGTAAGATGCGCGAAATCAATTAAAAAATACAACGCACTCTAATATATTAATATATATATATATATATAATATATATATATATATATAATATATTATTATAATATATATATAATATATATATATATATATTATATTTATATATTATATATATATATATAATATACAATATATATATATATGTAATATATAATATATAGTATATATGTATATATATATTATATATATTATATATATATATATTATATATAATATATTATATTATATATTATAATATATATATATATAATATTATATATATATTATATATATATTATTATATATATATATATATATATATATTATATATATATATAATAATTATTTATATATATTAATATTTTATATATATATATATATAATATATATATTATATATATACTATAGTTATATTATTATATATAATAATATATTATATATATAATATTATATATATTATATAAATATATTATTAGTTGGGTATTTTTTAATTGAATTTCGCGCGACTCTTAACCATTATTCTGATTATATGAATATATAGCTTTATATTTATATATATTATTTATATATTATATTATATATTTATTATGTATATATATATTATTATATATATATTATATATATAAGGTATATATATATTATATAACTTATGTATCGTCTGATTAATATATAACTCTTTATATATTATATATATTATATATATATTATATAATATATATATTTTATATATATATAATAATATTATATATACTATATATATATATATATGTTTATATCATATTATTATATATATATATATATTTATATTATATTATATATAGTTTATATATCTATATTTATATTTTATATTTAATATATTATATATATTATCTTATAGTGTAAATAATTAAACCTTCTTTTTCTATTGATAACAAACTTGAAGCTCACAATAATAAAAAAAATACTACCTCTCCTTAAAACGGAATGAATTTAAATACTAATTATCGAAGTGAAATTTATATTTATACTTTTAATTTTTTTGAAAAAAAAATTATTATATAATATTTTTATATTAAAAACATGTTAAATCACCGCTGTTAAATAAAATTAATAAATATAATGTTAATAATAATAATAACAATAATTAATAAATTAATTAATAATAATAATATAATAATATAATAATATAATAATAATAATAATAATAATAATAATATTAATAATATACTAATTTAAGCTAAAATAATATTATTTTTAATACTTTCATATTGCTGACGTAGATTATTTATTATTATTTAATTATGCTTATTTTATTATTATTATTATTATTATTATTATTATTATTATTTTATTTTTATATTATTATTATATATTTATATTATTTTTTTTTATTATTATTATTATTATTATTATATTATTATTATAATTATTTTATTTATTATTATTATTGATTATTATTATTATTTATTATTATTATTAATATATTAAGAATATTAAGAATTATTATTATTATTATTATTATTATTATTATTATTATTATTATTATTATTATTATTATTATTATTATTATTATTATTATTATTATTATTATTATTATTATTATTATTATTATTATTATTATATTCCAAATGGTGATGGCTTTTTGTTTGTAGTCCACACTCGGTACGTGGGAATACGAAATGACCGAAAGTACTTTCGACTCGCATGAAGATTCTGCGGACAACTGACTGGACAAGTAATTTTTAATCTGCTTCTGAGGGAGAATCTCGCGAACTTGGTGTAAAAAATAATAAAAAAAATGGTCGAGACGAGCCGAAAGTCGAGCTGTGATGCACGTTGAAGGGTTGGAAATAATATCTAAATTTAAATAAATGCAAAAATTATTCAATATTATATATGATATTATATATTATATTATAATTTTATATATATAATATATATTATTATATATATTATATATTATATTATATATATTATATAATATATATATGATTACATTTTTTTAAAACATAATATCGTAACTCTCCCTCCAATATATGCTTAAATTTTCCAACCTAAATACTCCGAGACAATCGATATTTTTTATTTCATGGCTGTTTTCAATATATTGAAATTTCATGCTAGACTTCGCCAATATATATATTATATAATATAATTATATATTTATATATATATATATATTATATATTATATTATATATAATTATATATATATATATATATATATTATTATATATTTTCAATAAATCATAAAATTTTCCATGTTAATTCCAAGCGATATAATAGAATGTAAAAAAGAAAGAACATTCTTGTGGGGAGGTAAGAATCTTACTGCCTTCTCTGGGATGAACCACCGCATGTTGCGTAATGAGGTATATATCCGGTGCTTACGACTGAGCTATCCCACACCAAAGGTTGGGTTAAGAACAGTCTTTAAAGCAACATGAGATCCCTTATATATGTCTTTCTTTAGTTTACATCTTATTATATATTGCGTCATATGCAATATTGAACATACAATATTAAACAGTTTCTAAGGAAACATGAATCTAGGTTAATACTATGGTCGATTTTTTCAAGGTCTAAACTATTTGTTTTATAAATTTCGGGAAAAAAATCAATTTTATCAAAAGGATTTTGTTTACCGGAAAATGAGACCTGGGTTAGATACAGACCTCGGTCGATTTTTCCCCAGGTACAACATTAGTTTTATAAATTACGGGGACTGATTATTAATTCCAATTCTTAGTAGATTTTGTTTTTCGTATAGGATTGAAATGTCCAGACTCATACTGTCTTGCCGATTCATCAGAGCATATTGTTGGATTGATGAGATGGGAGGTATGAAGTTGTTTAGTGGTTATTTGTCTGTACACAATACCGCTTACAAAATCAATAGTAATTAAACAGAATCTAACCTCGCTAATCTCTTAATTGAACATCTTTTGATATTTTACTTAACTTTTTGGTTTGATCAAATGATACAGATGTAGGCTAATTTTTAGATGAATAAGCGTGCAAAATTTTTACTTGTGACATTTTGGCAATTACGGCAACATAGTAAGGAAAGAAAAATTCACTAATAATATACTTGCGTTGCAACTTAATCACTAAACATAATGACAATGAACAATAGAAAAATATTATGGTGAAGTATATAAGAGTTTTATAATTCTATCTGACCTACGTATTTATATTTATTAATCTGGAGCTAGTCTACTCAAGCAATTACTGGTACTTACTGCTGCTGCATCCTATCATGGAGTTGACGTTGCAGTGACCTTCTCATATAATGTTGGATGAAGATTACTGTATCTAGATTTTAGGCCTGTAAATTGGTTGGATGTTGCGTATAGCATAGTTTAACATTGAGGTGAATTTTTCATACTGTTGTATTCAGATTCAAAAAAGTGCTTGATATATTTGTGAGGTCAGGAGTAAAGACTCACTTCTGGAGCACGAATTGTACAATATAATATGTAAAAAAAACTCATATGTTTTTATCCGATTTTCATTGTTTTCATTTTTATTATGCGTAGTGCAGGTGGGGGGCGGGGGTAGCAGACGGGCGAGGTTACTGGTTAATACCGCATGATTTTGTCGGTGATTAATAATAATCTATCGTGTTGTATTGCATGACTTTCATGGAGTGAAATGCAACAGTTACTCCGATGACTGCACTAATGGACATCTTCGCAACAGCATGAGTGGGCATACGAAATTCCACGCAACAGTGTGACGGGATTTTCAACATAGGTGTCGCTAACGTTGGTGGATGGTCTGATGGTTATTTAATTGGCTCCTTTCTATTTAAGAATTCCCTACGGAGAACATTATTTAATTGTTACGAATGGCAAGTTATAAATATTTGGAGGATGTTCCTGTAATCATCAGAATGCATATGTACTTTAGATGATTAGAGCTACCCACAGTTTCTACATGCAGGTAAGGCACTGTGTGGGTGGTTTTTCAGAAGCGTTTGATTGGAGTGTGGTCCAAACTAGTCTGCTCCAGAATTCCAGACCTCACAGTAGCATTTTTTGTTTATGGGGGTGGTTCATAATTGATGTTACACAGAGTAAAATTGGACCACTCTATGCAGCTAATTCAACGTATTCAATGCCTGCGAGGTGTTATTAAAGGAAGATTTATGAAAAGCAATACAGAGAGCAATCAGCGCCTTACGTAACGAACCATTACATTCCAGAAACCCTGGGGTATTTTCCAGAAACCCTGGTCTCGAAGCGCTCTCCCTGTTCATCAAACCCTTCTAAAAGATTCTCAACCAAAACACTTAAGATATGAATGGAAGAAATGTACCTTGAGTAACATAATGAGCGTGAATTTTTATGAATCATTATATCCGCTGTGTTACAATATCCGCTATGGAGTTTGATGCGTCTCATACTACCCGACTCACCTGTTTATTATATATATTATTATTTAAATTATATAATATATTTATATATATATATATATATATATATTATAAATTATAATTATATTATTATTATATATATATATATATATATTATATATAGTATATATCTATATATATTTATATTATATATAGTATTGGCACTCCGGAAGAGTTCAGGCATAGTAATAGAAAATTTAACATGTAAGGAAAATATAATAAACATTTTTGATTTAGCTAGTAATTTGCTATCGGAAAGAACATTAAAAAAAATAACTTTTAATTCATTCTAAAATTGTATTAAATGTGAACTTAAACTTTTATAAACGTTAACCCTGCCACTGTAGGCTGCTGATTGACCTTTGATACGACAAATTGCTTCATGAGACTGATAAGTGGAAGAAGTACATTCTTTGTAAGGCTTTGGAGAAAAAGTTATTTTTTTTCTTCTTTTATATCCTTTTTTAGGGGGTTCGAGACGACGGAGGGGCAGAGGGGGGGAGCTTTCGTCCCCCGTCGTTCCCCCGTAGGCCCAAGAACCCTGGATCTTCCGTTCATGGTTTACGCGCGGTGGTGATTCTTTAGTTTAAAAATAATATCAACATTTGCACTTTGCGTGCTCACGATCGGAGTCAGGAGTATTCCTCGATCTCAAAACTGTTTTTTTTTTCAACATTTAACGAATTTATTTTTTAAAAGCGTTATCTTTTTTTAATTTGCTGTGGTTGGAAATTGCGTATTGAATAATAATATATTTATTTTCGTGTAACTTATAGTTTTTTATGTTACATGCATGTTGCTTTCCCGGATGCTGACCCATATATTATATTATATAATATATATATATATATTATTATAATATATAATAAGTATATTTATATATATATAAGTATATACTTAATATATATATAGTATTATTATAAATTATATTATATATATATATTATGATATAATATATGATCTATATATATATAATTATATATATATTTATATTTTATATATATATATATATATATATATTATATCTATATAATATATATATATATTATAGATAGATATTATAGTATATATATATTTAGTATATATATATATATATTATATATATATTATATATATAGATATAAATATATAAGAAGGTGGGCTACGTTAATGAGAACGTGTACCGGCAGTTATCTTATCGTTACTAAAAAAATTTAACCTACCAGCAGTACAAGGGCATATCGGTACCAAGACAATATGATATATTATTATATATATTTATATATATATTATATATTATATAATATATATATATATATATATATATATATATTATATATTTTATATATATATATTCTACTTATATATATATAATATATTATATTTATATATATCTATATATTTATATATTATAGTATACTATATATATATTTATATATATTATTATTATTATTATATATATTATATATATTATTAATATATATATATAATATATTAATATATATATATTAAATATAGTTGTAATATGAATATATATATATTAACTATATAATATAATTAGTATTTAATAATAGTATTAAGTATATATATTACCCGCTTTTGACCCTTGGAGATAAGGATGCGCCAGACGGTTGCGTAGAAACCGTCGTGTTCCCCCTTAGTTTTGGCCCCCCTTTGATCTCCTTAGGGGGCTAGCCCCTTTTGATGTTTTAGACCTTGAATTTCTGGTCTTGGCCTGTATATTTGGCTTGATACGTATCAAGGTCCGAATTGACCTTTCATCAAAGGTTCGTGAGGGTTAAGTCGAACTCATTTGCAGGTACCTGACGCAGTACCTGTTGTCAGGAACTGTCTAAATGAAGCTCCTGTATGTACATGTACTGTATGTAATTGTCCTAGACTCTGAATCATTTTATTCTCCATCCACAACTCAAACACCTTACACTACACACACACAGAAACACATTCACATAGACACATACACGACAGTAACGCTAGACAACATTACACGCGCCCTATATAAGCAACCACACCACAACTGGCATAGATACATCGACCCATCTAGATTACATATACACCACCTAGCTCAACCTAACCTAACACATCTATATACACTTTACTAACACATAGCACCACACATAGAGCACTTTACACTCACCCATAGACCTACATTCAACATCACATTGTACACCACAGCTGCCCTAGCGTCACACTACACTAACCTAACACCTTGCCACTTATAACAGCACATACCCCACGCCGCTAGCTACTGTATACACACCATACACCTCACATAGACACTTACATACCCATAACATTACACTTCACACATATATCCTTCGCTCACACCACGACACTCGGATATCTTAATTGCCTCTCTTTGAATGCGTCAGCATTGATCTCAACTTGATGCTCAGCTTTGATGCATCAGCATTGATGCCTCAATACTTGATGCTTAACTTTTGAGTGCCTCAGCTTTGATGAAATCACTTTGATGGCTAAGCTTTATTGATGCACACCTATATTAATGGTTCATCTTTGATGGTGGCTATTCTTGATAGTTCAGAATTATGTGATGGTTTCAGTAATTTGATGGTTTGCAATTCATCGTAAGGGACTTCCTAGGGGTGTCCTAATGTAGATTACTAGATTGTGTCCAGACCAGAGTGCCAAGATTCCACTGAGTTATCACATAGTGCAACATGAGTGCCACTTTTTCAAGCCTTTTCTAGCTCCTGGCTAGGAATTAGCCTAATACTTGGTGTTACCCATTGGTATAAGGTATTGAGGAATCGATTGGTGTATATTAATAAGATGCTAGGATGCTTCCCACTATGAGTTAGCCTTATTGTTCTAAACCTTATAGCAGCAGATATATAGTCTAAGGTTTATCATAATTTGGGCGTGAATGCAACGTTTCCGGGTCAGCGTTCGCGCAGGTGAGCCCCGCCTCGAAACAGCCGCGTGCGCCCGCGAGGCGCATATTACTGGCATTAACGCGCAGCGTGCGCCGCAAGGCGTCATCTTCCGCGTACAGCGCGGCGTGGTGCCGCAGGCCATATTCCTGCGCGACGATAAATTGATATCAATGTACTATCAAAGAATTTCTTTTTAAATATACTATGAGTCATCAAATTTATTACTTATATTTAAACATTTTTTATTGAAAACATGAGTATTTACGCTTAATAGTAAGACAGTAATCAATATAGCTCAAATGATGCAAAAAGACCTCATACTTAACTTTTGTTATTAAAACATTTTATGTTTATATATAAGTATATTATATATAAGTATTATATATATTATATATATAATATTATATATTTATATATATTATATATATATTATATAATATAGTATAATATATTTATTATATATAATAGATTTTTAGGGTAAGTAAAATCGGCTTTTCGATTTTAAAGATTTATTACAGTATTAGGAACATAAAATCATTGACTACAATTTTTTAGGCATTCAAATGTATTACCAGTTATTAAAAAGTACATTATTTAAAAGCATAATTGAAATAAATCCATAGACTCCACATAAATTAGAGATACTAAGAGTTAATGATGTAAGACGTTTTTAACATACTTACGTTCTTAATATTTTAAAAATAAGATGATTTAATGATTCTTCATTAAATTCTTTAAGTTCAAGAATCAATTATGTGAACAGTATCGTTTTTTGTCCTATAAACAGAATTTTTCGTATTTATTTGATTTATTTTATACATTAAATGTATTTGTGGAGCTAACGTTTAATACGAAGCAGGTATACCTTTCCAGCTTTACAGTGTTTACTTCATTAATAGCGAACACTCCTAAATAAGCGAGGTGAACACCGATTTCATTTCCTCTTCATTATCTTTCAATTTGAAAAGCACGTTGCGGTATCTGTTATTCTCAATGAGTTTTAGGTGTTTCACGATAGACGCTTACAAGTGATGGGTGATTGTGACTATGATCCAAAGAGAGACTTAGTCTAATGTACCTTTTCAAATGTTTAATGATAGGCATTACAAGCATGAAGTTGCAGGTAAGATCGTCAGGCGATAAATTACTATATCTTTGCTTATATCTTGCAAGTTACAGCCTGTTCCCACTCTCATTACATTATGCAGTTTTGGCTGATTAAGTCTGAAAAGGACGAGTACAGAATGATAGGTCTCGTTGTACTAACATTTCATGAATCGCGTCCGGTGGGGGCCTTCACATGTAAACTGATACCCTAAAGTCCGAAGAGTGTGAATTATAGGGATGAACTTTTTATAATTCTGGAGTGGCTTGCATTCCACAAATCATATTTATATTCTGTGGTAAACTCAGTTCACAATGTTAGGGGTAGTTGATCTCGATATCCTGATTTGAATTAATATTTGGTTCGAAAACTCTCTATTAGATATTTGCTGTAGTATTCAATAAGAAGCGACTTGCATTGTCCAAATGACGGCTGCGGTGATGAATTTTACTTTTCTACATTATAGAGTAAGGCCTCAACAGTTTGAAACAGTCTCTGGAATACGCCGTACAGTGGCTTACTGTTTTATTTAAGACAAATTTGGTTTGATCGGTTAAATAGCGATGTCTAATATCTACAGATGTAGAGATAGAGTCTTTTTCTGAGAGAAGATATCTGCATATTGAATCGACAGTAAACTTCATAAGTATTATTTATGACTTAGCAGCTTTATTATCTGACTGTTAAAATCTTTGAACTATAAAAACCACGCCTTGAGATGAGATTGTTTAGCGTCGTCTGAATAATGTTGGAACAAATGCTGCTATATATTTTATATAGGATATATGTAGCAGGCGTGACGCAGCCTAGTGAAGTTCCGTTAGATGCTTCAACTGAGTGGAACATGTTAACAGGAAGATTTTGATTGCGTGTATATCGCTACGTATGGTCATTCACCGAATGAAATTATCACATCAGAGTTTTTGTCAATTTCGTTTTTTACATATGAAAAACTTAGAATGGATCTAGTATTGATCAGAAGTGCTTGAATGATTGAACTCTAGAGACTTGTAATGTGGTAATTGCATGCATATATTATACTGATAGTTGGCATCGCTTTACGCTAATCTGTGGTGAGGGTTTATGGAGATAAGAGATTCCAATTCACTCTTACAACAATCAGGACTAGAAGGATGATGGAAATGCATCTTGTAGTGTGCGAGTTCCTGGTCGTACTATGAAACATTTTCATGAAAATACATTACTTATTAGACTGTAATGCACATTCTATAAAAGTTAACAGTTGAGCAATTAATAGCAAATATCATCAACAATTTTTCTTTAGAGTTTTTCCGGCTTAGGCTTTTCTTATGACAATCTTCTTGGTCCCTCGACCTTGACATGACATTTTACGTCTTATTTTACGCTTAACTAATCCAAAGCATATCATTGAAACCGGCATTCGATCTTTTTTAATGATCGCATGCGGGTTATCCCTGCTGCAATAATATATTGATAGTACGCGACCTGTCTAATAGATTTTTACTATATATTCCCACCTCTCTGTAGTAGAGGCTTGCACTTTCTACATAATTGGGAAACTCCAGCCCAGACCATACTCCTCTGCTTTTTGATTTGCCTATTAAGCCACATTAGAAACATTATTACAGAGTGTCTTTCTTATCTATTTTAACTGTGAGATATGTTAGTCAATGATAATATAACTGACTACCCTCTTATATATACATCATTATCTTAATTACTGATCTGTTCTTTCTAATATGACTTTCACACATGCTCCCGTATGTAAAAGGGAAGGGATTTCTTCTACTCTTTTATATCGCAGCGCGTCAGAGTCATAAATGTGATCTCTCAGAGGAGATAAGTGAACTTTGGGAATGTATAACTTTCTCTCACTTTGGGAAATATACTAACTACTCTATAGAGGAGGCTTGTTAACTCAGATACTTGAGTGATCAATTATATTTTGTATATCATAAGCCATAACCATGGATGGTTGCAGCATTCTCGGAGGGGGTAATGTATTATGCAGTACTTCGGTCTCTTCGTTGTTTTGTTCACGCGAGTCATGGTGGTTTTCTCACACGATAGTAAACCCTCATTCAACTAGTAGGGATATCATGAAGTATCACTCTCACCATTCACGTTACGGATGATGTACGGTTGCGATGATGGCGTCTGAGATAAAAACATATAAGGTCTCGGCAGCGTTTAACTTACTTTTGATCTTTAAGATATTTATACTTTAAATAAATAAATACATATCAGTTTTGTTTACCAAGTCCTTACACATAATACTCATATCAAAAGAGATCGTTTAAATGAACTATAGCAGATTTAAAATATGCCCTCCGCAGAACAAATTCTTTAAAGAAGTATTCTTTTGTACCAATCGTATTCATCTTTTTGTCAATTGTAGTCCTTTTCAGATATCACGAATATCTTTCACTTGTAATATAGTTTTAACACATTTTCAACACACTCTACACTTCTATACACCAACATCCAGAAAAGATTGTGAGCTGTAAATTTTCTATGTCGTAATTTATATCATTTAATACTCATACTTCGTATAGTCTCTTTCATAGCTGTATTAGGAATGCATTAACCAGTCTGTAAATCGCGAGTTTTTATCAGTGATGCAATCAGAGGCTGAGACTCGGAGACGTTTAAATTAGAGAGTGATCTACACGTTCTCCATGGGTTATACTATGCCAACTGATTAATGAGTTTCTTAATTTCACTTGCTTTTATATAATACTTAAAACTTAGCGGTATCCCACCATTTCACCAAATACTGTTTAGCTCGGCCTCGTCGAGCCTAATAATTTTTCTATTTTATATATCGTTAACTTTTAGGATTAAATCGTACTTCTGTATTTCCTGTTTTTAAAATCCTGCTTTTATCTTTTCACCGCATTAAATCTTCCAGTAATATAATTTAAACCATCGAGTAAGGAAGGCTCGTAATTATTACACAACTTTTAAAACTTCTGTAGTCCATTCCAGCTGTATCCTTTCTAAACCTATCATCTATTCGATATACTCTTACATAGTCATTCACTTTAGTCTGAAGTATGCTCTAATTTTTTTCTTACTTTTTACCGCTGTTGTATTCAGGTTTTAGTCCAGATTTAACATTTCTAAAGGAGTTGTCTTTATTGTTCTATGGTAAGATCTGTTATAGGAA
>JABUQX010013864.1:0-10862 GCA_015478945.1 Trachelipus rathkii
GCATACCTGAGAAATGTCACGTTGCTAAATGCAGCAGATTTATGTCTTTTGTTGTTGATCTTCATTCGAAGTTACCCTGTAGATATTAATATATAAACAGCAGCTAGTAGAATACAATTGTCAATTAGAGAAATTGTCTTTTAGTACCTGATGCGAATGTGATCTAAATATAGATGTAATAACAGTACTGAATTCATTAGAATATCATCCAAATTGAACATAAAGGTGTGGGTTATAAAAAACTTCGAATTTACAATTTGCTTTGGTTGGAAACTCGCAGTGAGTGAACTTGTATTGAGCGATTGAAGTCCCTCACAGAGTAACCACAATCATAACTTTGTCATTTCAAAATTCTGACTCCAACTCTCCTATTTTGAAAGTTACCACTCCGACCTCGAATCGACTCCGACCCACTCTTCAATTACGACTCCGACTCGACTTCCGAATTCGACTTCCATCCTTTTCACATGGCCGACTCCGACTCGACTCCTGAATAACAACACTGTTCCGCCCCGATCCGACTCCGACTCCGGACTCAACTCAGCAGACTCGACCCGGGGACTCCGACTCCGCCTCCAACTCGCAACTTCGACTTCCGTCCACTCCGACTCACGACTTCCGACTCCGACTTCCAACTCCACACCGGATCCGAATTCCACTCTCAAAACTACCGACTCCCCAACTCTGCGACTCCGACTCCGACTCCGACTCCGACTCCGACTCCGACTCCGACTCCGACTCCGACTCCGACTCCGACTCCGATTCCACAACCCTGATCAGTATATCCTACGTTTAGGTAAGACTCGAAGTAGATCCTGAACATTGAGTCAACTATATTAACTTTTTACCTGAGGGGTAACAATCTTTAATTTGACCAAAGGATGTAAGATAGTAACCTACTGAAGAGGATCAACATGTCTGTATATCTTTCGTTTTTTTGTAGGACCCAATTGATTAAAATATGATAATTGAGCTTTTCCCATGAGAGGTAAAAGTCTTTAATTTGACAACATGATGCAAGACAGTGACCAACTGAAGAGTACCAACTAAAATATGGGTCAAAAAATTTCAATGAAAATATGAAAATTGGAATATAGCATCAACAATGTGACTGCTATAAGTTTTCGCCTTGTTTGTAAGTTAAACATAGGATGAAAGACATTGACCTATTGAAGAGATTCAACATATCATTATATCCTACGGTTACGTACGACTCGAAGGTCCTGAAAATTGAATCAACCATTTTAACTTTTTACCTGAGGGGCACCAATCTTTAATTTGACCAAGGGATAAAAGATAGTAATCTACTAAAGAGGATTAACATGTCTGTATATCTTACGTTTTTTTGTAGGACCCAAATGAATCAAAAAATTTGGATTAAAATATGATAATTGAGCATTTTTCATGAGAGGTAACAGTCTTTAATTTGACAACATGATGTAAGGCAGTGAAATACTGAATAGTGCCAATTGAAATATCGGTCAAAACATTTGAATGAAAATATGAAAATTGGAATATAGCATCAACATTGTGACTTTTATAACTTTTTTCCTGAGGAGCAATAGTTTTTACTTTAAATTTAGTAGGAAAGACAGTGACCTATCGAAGAGACCTAACATATCAGTATATCCTACGTTTACGTACGACTCGAAGTAGGTCCTGAAAACTGAGTCAACCATTTTAACTTTTTACACTGAGGGGGCATACATATCTTTTAATTTGATCAAAATATGTAGGGATAGTAATATGAAGAGGATCAACATATTTGTATATCTTACGTTTTTTGTTATTTCCGTTATTATATCAAAATATTTGTCTAAAAAAAAGAAATTGAAAATTTTTTCATGAGAGGTAACAGTGACCAATTTATGAGAACCAACAGAAAGACAGTGACCTACTGAATAGTGCGAATTAAAATATGGGTCAAAACATTTGAATGAAAAAATGAAAATTGGAATATGGCATCAACATTGTGACTTTTATTACCTTTTTTCCTGAAGGGCCAAATAGTTTTTTAAATTAAACATAGAATGGAAAAGATATTGACCAATTGAAGAGATCCAACATATCAGTATATCCTATTTTTACGTATGACTCGAAATAGGTCCTGAAAATTGAATCAACTATTTTAACTTTTTACCTGAGGGGCAACAATCTTTAATTTGACCAAAAGATGTAAGATAGTAACCTACTGAAGAAAATGATCTTACCTATTTTTGTAGGACCCAAATGATTCAAAATATTTGGATTAAAAAATGATAATTGAACATTTTACATGAGAGGTAACAGCCTTTGATTTGAAAATATGATGCAAGACAGTGACTAACTGAAGAGTACCAAATAAAATATATGTCAAAACATTTAAAAGAAAATATGAAAATTGGAATATAGCATTAACATTGTCACTACTATAATTTTTCGCCTTATGGGCAATAGTTTTTAAATTAAACATAGGACTTATTAAAGAGATTCAATATATCGATATATGCTACGTTTACGTACGACTCGAAGTAGGTCCTGAAAATTGAATCAACCATTTTAACGTTTTACCTAAGGGGCAACAATCATTAATTTGAACAAGGAATATAAGACAGTAACCTACTGAAGAGGATCAACATGTCTGTATATCTTACCTTTTTTGTAGGAACCCACATAAATCAAAAAATTTGGATTAAAATTTGATAATTGAGCAATTTTCATAGAGAGGTAACACGTCTTAATATTTGATAATATGATGTAAGACTACTGAATAGTGCCAATTGAAATATGGGTCTAAACATTTGAATGAAAATATGAATAATTGGAATATGCATCAAACATTGTGACTAGTAAACTGTTTTATCTGATATGCCTATGTGTGTTTTTAAATTTATACATAGGATCGGAAAGACATTGACGCTTTAAATTGATGATCCAACCATATCGTAATATCCTACGTTTACGTATTGACTCGAAGGTAGGTCTCTGAAAACTGAAAACACCATTTTAACTTTTATCTCGAGGGGTAACATTTTTAATTGACCCAGGGATGTAAGATAGTAACCTACTGAATAGGATACACAGCTCTTACGTTTTTTGTTAGGACCCAAAGATAATCAACCAATATTTGGATTAAATATATGATAATTGTGAGCTTTTTTCTTAAGGGGGTCAACTTTAGTCCTCTTTCCAACTTGGGACCAATAATATGTATTCTAACGACATTGTGACCTTAGCCCATAATCGCTCAACTTGAAATATGAGTCAACAGGATATTGATATATTTCAGATTAATAGATAATTAGGAGACTTACTGTGACGCCAGCCGAACAATTGTTGTGCTGCTTTATACCTTTTCCCTGTAATTGCCATATATGAGTTTTTATAAATTTATATACATATAAAAAGAATAATTGACCTATTAAAGAGATCCATCATATCAACATGTTTCTCTCCATCCTATAATTTACGTATGTACTCTGAACAGTAGGTCTTCTGAAAAATTATGATATACTAATAACCATCTTTTTATACTTTACACCTGAGGGGCTCAAACAATTCTTATTTGACCTCACCACCAATGTAAGATAGTAATATCTATAACTGAATAGAGCAATGAACCTATGTCTTGTATAACTTACAATTTATATATTGTAGTATTTAAGTTACTAATTATAATGATCAAAATATTGTTGGATTAAATAATTAATGTTAATAATCTGAACCTTTTTAACATGTTGAGTGTAAATTCTTTGATATTTGGACGTATATTCGAATTTCAGCACAGAGAAACTTAACTGATAGATTACCTAACTTCAAATTTTGAGGCATCTAATAAATACATCATGAATGAATAATATGAAGAATGGCAAGAATATACTAGTCATCAAAAAAATGTGTTTACCATACTTAGAACTTTTTTTACATCTCTGAGGTTTCAAAGTTATTCATCTAAATTAAATATTTCATTCGAATGTAAGACAGTGACCTTTTTAAAAAAGAGATTAACCAATCATATGCTAGCTATAATCTACGTGTTATACGTTAGCGACTCGAAGAAGGTTCTAGTATAAATTTGAGTTACAATCATATTTTAACTTTTTTACTCTGTAGGGGTTAAACAATCTTTATTTTGACCCATTCGTGATTTTAAGATGTAATCCTACTGAATGTAGGGATTCTAAATCATGTAACTGTTAATATTCTTTAACGTTTTTTTGTTAGGATTCAATAAATCTGAATTACTAAAATATGGATTAAAATACGATAATTTAGCTTTCTCAGTGAGAGGTAACACGATCTTTAATTTCGACCAACAGTGAATTCACTCAAGACAGGTGACCATTAATCCTGAAGAGTATTACCTTATAATCTTAAAATATGGGTCAATAACATCTTGAATGAAATATAGAAAAATTGAATTTAGCCATCAACATGGTTTTGACTAACTATATTATATTCATCTGTATTCCTTTTTTCTCCTGAAATGGGACCATAGTTTTTTAAAATTAATACATAGGAATGAAAGACGATTAGATAACCTTATGTATTGTAAATAGTAGATCCAACCAACTATCATTATATTCTCTCTATCTATACATTTCTTCCTGGTGTTCTAGGCCTCGGGTATTCTGAAAATAAATTAACAAACTCGAGGGAGTTTAAGCTCGCACGTTTTAGGCTGGCAAGAATGAATCTAAATGCGGAGGTTTGACATTTTTTTTACCTTTTGAGGCGGCTCTAAGTGTCTTTCTTAATTTGTACGCTAGTACTGGTTTATTTGTAGTATATGATACTCTATGCACATGATGGATGTGATCAGGTTCTGGGGTATTTCTCATACGGTCGTTATTATTTGCAAGGTTTGTAGGTACTCGCAAATGTCCAGAGTTCACTAATAGTATATGATTACTATATCTTTCTCGAGGCTTATTCTACATAAGAGGCCTTTTTTTTCCACAAGTCTTTTTAGGAATTACCATTATGTAAGACGGTGACCTACTGAATAGTGCCAATTCTAAATATGGGTCAAACATTTGAATGTCCAAATATGAAAATTTTAATATAAGCATCAACTTTGGTGACTTAATAACTTTTTCCTAGGGGGCAATATATTTTAAAATTTTATTTATAGGATGAAAGACATTGACCTATTGGCCCTTGCATGAGAAGATTACCTCTACTATCTCTTATCAATCATTATCAGTAATATTATAATTACTCTCACGGATTAAGTTTGACGGTACAGACCTCTTGTTAAGCCTAGGTCCTTCCCATTCTCCGTTATTACACCTCATATTCTTAGTTAATATCATTTCAACGTTTACTAGCTTGGGGGGTCGTATGCGATATCTCTGGGTTTATATTAGGTTGACGCAGAGAGAGTGTAGGGTATGTAACCATCCTACCTCACGCATAAAGGTGATTGCACTCACGTAATGACCCTAATCTTTTTTCTAACGTTTTTTTGTAGTGTTAACTCACGCGAAATTGAACCTTAACATATTTGGATTTAATTATTCCATTTATATTCCGGCCATGGTTTGTTGTTCTCCGCACGCAGGGCCTAGGCACTTTCTTATTTGAGCGAGCATTATTCACAGACACGTGACTCGGTCTCGTCCTGCATATAGTGCCTATCAATGTTGACCAAATACTCGCGTCCACCATACACTTTAGGTTTGAATGACGCCACAATTCTGGTTTGCGAATTGGAACGATCGACGGCGCCGGCACTCTACGGGCATTCTGTGGAGCTCTCTCTTTCAGATCAGAGCTTTTAATGAGCTCGCCAATACGCTCTCTCTAAATGTATTAATTATCTTCTGGTAATGAAAATGTAACGGTGCATACCCTAACCTTGAAGCAGAACTATACTAAACATATTCAGTATAAATTATCCTAGTAATGTACTCGAAAGTTAGGTCTTGAAAACTTGCAGTCAACCAATTTATGTCACTCTTTTTTACAAATTCAGTAACATAATCACTGTTATTATTCAAAAAAAAAATTATCAAAATAATAATATAAATCACTAAATCTATTATATAATTAAAACTATCAAAAATATAAATAAATATACAATTCATCTAAATTAAATCATAATAAAAATAATTATAATAAATATCATAAAAAATAAAGTGGAGAAGATCTATTTTTATAAAACTCCTATAGACATCCCACCCAACTACCAAAATTTCACCTACTTCTTTTACCACATTACTACTATCAATAATTCATCTCATTAGCATTAAACTTTTTCATAACAAACCTTCAATGTCACTAATATATCTTATATATTCTAAATACATCTTATTCTTATCTTATTACTTAAAAATAATCATAAAGGTCAAAAAAAAGTTGAAAAATCTGGAAAGCGAAAAAAACCCCCAGTTCCATTATTTAGGAGTGGGAATCGAGAATTACTGGAGGAGTAAGTATATTAGTGAAGAGGAAATAGGAGACCCGAGCATATGAAGGTGACCATATCGCACAATCTACTCATGACGACTCTCAAAAAAAACTACAAATGACAATACTCTAATAAATACAATTATTTTAACCAAAATAACCTCAAACTCAAAAGTTATAGTAGCTTCTATATAAATATTAAAATCAACAATGTATAATTATCATCATCATTTAAAAAAATAATAATACATAATTTTACCAATTAAGGCAATATGAGCAGTTAATCGAATAAATCCTTCAAATTCAAATACATATTCACAAAAATAAGAAATATCTCATTTAAATATTAACAACTCATACTCATCTTTAATATTCATCTTGAAATGAAAAATATGCATAAAAAATCACATCTCTTAAAACCTTATTCTATTATAAAAAAATAATAAAATACACATATCCTTAAATACATAATAATCAAATCTTACATAATCTATTTCTATATAACAAATACCAAACTCTCTCTAATAAATCATATCTTTAAATCAAAATATTCTTATAAATTTAAAGTACTGAATATATATATTCTTTGTGACATCTGTTTGGGAAATAAGAAACAAAAAATAAACTAGTCAAACAAATATATTAACAAAAATAAAAAAAATACACACTACAATAAATAAATAAACAAAAAATAAATAAAATAAAAAATCAACTAACGCAATTATGATATTTAGCAAAAAAATCAACTAAAATTTAAAAACAAAAATATAATCTCGAAATCATGGAATTGGAGATATTCATAAATTAAAATTAATCATAATCAATCGCTGCCGTATACAGCGCTATGCAACGCTCTATCATATTATATCAAAACAATTTTTATAAAAAGCAAAAAAAATAAAAAAAAAAAAAAAAAAAAAAAAAAAAAAAATAAAAAAAAAATTAAAAAAATTTTTAAAAAAATAAAAATAAAATAAAAAAAAAATTTAAAAAAAAAAAATATACATAAATTTAAAAAAAAAAAAAAAAAAATTATATAAAAAACAAAATAATTAAAATAATTTAAAAAAAAAAAATCAAAATAGATAAAGAAAAAAAATAAATATAAAAAAAAAAAAAAAAAAATTAAAAAAATCAAAAATACATAAAACATTCACAAAAATTTTAAAATAATTTATTAAATTAAAAAAAAAAAAAGAAAAAATAAAATTATTAGAAATAATAAAAAAAAATAAAAATACATAAAAAATAAAACTTTTTAATAAAAAAATAAAAATAAAAAATTAAAAAAATAAAAAAAAATATACATAAAAAATAAAAATAAAAAAAAAATAAAAAAAAAAAAAAAAAAAAAAAAAAAAAAAAAAAAAAAAAAAAAATAAAAAGAAATATAAAAAAAAAAAAAAAAAAAAAAAAAAAAAAAAAAAAAAAAAAATCAAATAAAAGAAAGTATTATAAAATAACCCCTTTACCTGATGGGTAACAATCTTTAATTCGACCAAGGGATGTACGATAGTAACCTATTGAAGAGGATCAACATGTCTGTTTACTTTTAACGTTTTTTTTTGTAGGACCCAAATGAATCAAAATAATTTGGTTAAAATATGATACATGGAATTTTTTTCATGAGAGTGTCACATGTCTTCAATTTAAAAACATTATGCAGACAGTGCACCTCTGAATAGTGGTCCCAATTGAGGATATATGGGCAAATACATTTGAAGAATGAAAATATGGATAACTGCGTAAGTCTGATAAAAGTACTTAGCATTAATATTTAAAGATAAACATAGATTAAAGAACAGTGACCTATAAAGAGACTCTAGCATAAATCACAGTATATTATGACAATAAGAGCGCAGACATGATACAACCAACCATTTTTAAACTTTTTTATGAGGTAAATAAAAGTTTTTAATATTTAAATTTTGGGATGAAAATTTCGATGCAGCGAATTTAAAGATTAATAAATCCGGAGTATGTTTACGGTATACTACGGAGGTAGGTCTTGAAAGTTGAGTCAACCATTTTGACTTTTTACCTGAGGGGCAACATTCTTTAATTTAACCAAGGGATGTAAGATAGTAACCTCTCGAAGAGGATCATAATGTCTGAATATCTCACGTTTTTTTTGAAGGACCGCAAATGAATCAAAAATACTCTCGCATTAATAACTTCGATCACCACCTGAGCTTTTTTCAAGGGGTGAGAGGTAAACAGTCAATAATTGAAAAACATGATCTAAGACAGTGACCTACTGAATATTGCCAATTGAAATATGGTCAACATTTAAATGAAAATATGAAAATTGGAATATAGCATCAACATTGTGACTCATAACTTTTTTCATGAGGGGCAATGTTTTTAACATTAATTATAGGATAAAAGACAGTGACCTATTGAAGGATCCAAAATATCAGTATATTTAGTCAAAATTTAGTTCACTATTTTCAAATCTTTTGGACATGGCCCAACTATTGAGTATATATTTTTTTCTTTGCTTAACCTTTATTTATGTCATATTCATGGTAGAACAATGATTCCAAAGGGTTTTAAAGGACCCAAATGATTCAAAATATTTGGATTAAAATATGATAATTGAGCTTTTTTTATGAGAGGTAACAGTCTTTAATTTGATAATTTGATGTAAGACAGTGACCTACTGAATAGTGAAAATTGAAATATGTGTCAAAATCATTTGAATGAAAAATTGAAATTATTAGAATACTTTTTCTAAACATTGGTGATTCTCTATAAATTATTTTCTACTAAAGAAAAATAGTTTTTTAAATTAAAATAGGATTAGAAGACAGTGACCTATTGAATGATCCAACATATCAGTATATCCTACGTTTTATTATGAAAGACTTGAAGTAGGTTCTGAACAATTGAGTCAACCATTCTAACCCTTTTTTACCTAGTGGCAACAACTCTTAATTTGACCCAGATGATGTACGGTAATCGTAACCTACTGAAAAGGATCAACAAGTCTGTATATCTTACTGTTTTTATATAGAACCTCCAATTGAAAAATATTTGGATTAATTATGATAATTGAGCTGTTTTCATGAGAGGTAACACGTATTACTTTTACAGACATGATTGAGAACATTGACCCTACTGAAAGTGCCCAATTGCAATATGGGTCAAACCATTTGAATGAAAATATGAAAATTCGAATTATATCATTAACATTGTGACTTTTACATAACTTTTTTTCCTAAAGAGCAAATAGTTTTTAAAATTTAAATATAGGATAAACGACAGTGACCTGTTAAAGAGACCTAGCATACCAATATTATTCCTACGTTTACGTACGATCGAGTTAGGTCTGAATAATTGAGTCACCATTTTAACTCTTTTAACCTGAGGGCAACATCTACAGACATGGATGGGTACACAGTGGCCCCTACGTACTGTAAAACCAGAACTGGTTTTTGAAATAGGTTTTGAAGGAATTGCAGAAAGTAACAGGCACAAGTCGGGAGTGGCAACAATTTACAACATGATGTAAAGACAGTGACCTACTGAATTGTGCCAATTAAAATATGGGTCAATTACATTTGGAAATGAAAATATGAAGCCGGAATTAATAGCATGAAGATTTCATGGATTCTTTATCGGCTTGTTTTCTTGGAGAGGAAAGATTTTTCAAAAAATAAAAAGTAGGATGAAAGACAATGACCTATTGAAGAGATCAGCCATCAGTTACTCCTTCGATTACGTATTGTCCTCGAAGTAAGGTCTCGAAAATTGAGTCAACCATTTTAAAGTTTTACCTGAGGAGGGGCAACATTCTTTATTTTGACCAAGGGATGTAAGATGGTAACCTACAGATTCTTTTAACATGTCTTGTATATCTTTAATACTTAAAGTGAAAAGCACGTCTTCAAGACAGTGACTCTACTGAATATTGCCAATGTGAAATATGGGTCAAAACATTTGAATAAAAATATGAAAATTGAAATATAGCATCAACATTGTGACTCTTATAACTTTTTTCCTGCGGGGCAATAGTTTTTACATTAATTATAGGATGAAAGACAGTGACCTATTGAAGGATTCAACATATCAGTATATCCTACGTTTTTGTACGACTTGAAGTAGGTTCTTGAAAATTGTCAACCATTTTAACTTTTACCTGAGGGGCAATACAAATCTTTAATTTGACCAAGCCGATTGTAAAATAGTAACCTCTACTGAAGAGGATCAACATGTCTGTATATCTTACGTTTTTTTGTAGGACCCAAATGAATCAAAATATTTGGATTAAAATATGATAATTGAGCTTTTTCCATGAGAGGCAACAATCTTTATATTTAAAACATGATGTAAGACATTGACCTACTGAATAGTGCCAATTGAAATAAGGGTCAAAACATTTGAACGATCCAACATATCAGTATATCCTACGTTTACGTACGACTTGAAATAGGTTCTGAAATTTGAAGTCATACCATTTTAACTTTTTA
>JABUQX010013865.1:0-10000 GCA_015478945.1 Trachelipus rathkii
GCACAGATTAGTGGGACTTGGATTGGAGAAGGAAGTGATAAAAGTAAAATTAAGTGGAGTGCAGTAAGTGTAGTGAGACAAGTGTAATAAGGAATAAGATGAAGTAGAATTGAGTAACAGTGAGTGGTGAATGGAGAGAGGTGAGGTGCAAGGGTTAAGAAAAAGGAAAATAAGAAGCGATGGTTTGAATGTCAAAAGCAGAAAAGTGATGATGTTTCGAAAGAAGAGATCGTTGACATGTATATATGAGGAGCGAGAAATGAAGGAATCGCTACAAAGGAGTTCATACTAAGAGAAAAGAAGAGGTAAATGAACCAGTTTGGAAAACAACAAGGGAATTAGGACGCTCTTCTGGAGGAAGCGCGGAAGGTTGGAATTGAGATAAGGGGAACATGCTTAAAAATGAATAGGGATGGTGTTTTGTAACTATATCTGATGAAATTGATGTGAGTGGAGTGTGGAATAGAACACTTATTGATAATCTGTTATAATATGGCAGTTAATGATGAGGTGATTAATGAACCTGTGTGTGGTTTGATGGGTACAAGAAAGGAATAGGTATTTTGGGGATGGAGTTTGATTAGCAAAGAGGAGGAAATGGGTAAGTGAGAAAGTTGAAGAATGGTAAATCGGCAGGTATAGATGAATTACTGGTGAAATGATCAAGAAACGGAGGCGAGATGGTGATTGATTGGATCTTGAAGTTGTTGTAATAAAGCGTTTATGGAGGTATAGTTTCGAGGGCTTGGAGGAGAGCAGTAATTAGTACCCTTTTATAAGCGTAAGGGAGATAAAGGGAACTGTAGATAATTATAGGGTATTTAGTTTATTGAGTGATGTAGGGGATAGATATATGCTGGTGTTTGGGTCGAAAGAGCGCGCCGAGTGAACTGAAGGACTGATTGGTGAAGACAAGGTGCGTTTAGAAGTAGTAGAGATGTGTGGATCAAATCTTTACATGAAGCAAATAATAGAGAAAATGAGAGAGAGGAAAAATATAATTGGTATGTAGGTTTTATTGTATGTTGCAAGCAGGCATATAGGGTTAAAATAGGGAAGGTCTAATAGGCAGGGTGTTCAGTGATATAGTGATGTGTGGTGATGAGTCTGGCTGAATGGAATCAAAAGTATGTATGACGATAGTGAAGGGCGTGTGTAAAGAATAGAATGGTGGTCCAAACTTTAGTGATTGGTTTTATGTATTATGAGCGCAGTGAGGCAGAGTTGTGGTTATGTCTCCTTGGTTATTCAATTTGTATATGGATGGGGTTTATGAAAGAATTGAAGGTGGGCGGGACAGGAAATGGTGTTAATATGATGGAGATGAGTGGGGTCCTACCTATTATATGCGGAGATTTTTTTTGTGTGGCGAATCTGAAGAGTTTGAGAGGATTGGTAGGACGATTGGCAGGGTGTGTAAAAGGATTAGGGTTTGAAAGTAAACGAGAAAGAATTGGAATCTGTTGTGATGGAGGACGTGGTCAGTGTGAATTAATGTTAGATGGTGAGCAGCTGGAGACAGTGTCTGATTTAATATTTAAGGGTATATTGTTGGTATTGAAGAAGGAGCGGTGATTGTATGAGTTTAGGTAGGAAAGTTTGTGAAATGGCAGGAAGGTGGCTGGTGAATTAAATCGTTGGTGAATGTAAATGAACTAAGTCTTTAGTGCGCGGGTCCTTACATGTGTATGTTTTTACCCTGTGTTATTGTTAGTAGTGAGACTATGGTCTGGAATTAAGAAGTATAGATCTAAAGTTTCAATGTGTTAAGATGGACAATATTAGGGGCATGAAATTGTGAGAGAAGAATTGATAAAATGAGGAATGATCATGTATTATAGAGAGTTGTGTGGTGTGAAAAAGGGGTAAACGAGAGAAATAAATGAAGGTATGTTGAGATGGTTTTCGTCATGTGGAAAGGATGAAAATTGATATTCGGTTTTTAAGCAGATGTATAGTAGCGAGTGTGTGTTGAAAACCGACCGGCTGGGAGATCGAAGAAAAAATGGATTTATCAGTAAACGAATGTCTGAAGAGAGAAATGTTGAGTTTGGCAGAGCGAGAATAAAGGTGCATAATAAGAAGAGAATGGCTGGTTTTGTGAGGGGTAATGGTTGTGGCCCACCTGCTGGGTCAAGTGAACCCTTACACTGACGATTTTACCATAGTGGAGGGTCCGTCGCGGTCACCGTGAAGCTATAGGGTGATTTTTTCTGAACTGCGACGATCCTCACTAAATTAATGAACAGAGAGGGGGGTATAGGCTGCGCTTTCTTTTATCGACTTTTGTCATTATTCCTTCTACTGCTTTTCTTTTCTGAAGCTTGTTACGCACCTTACCACGCAGTCTTGGGGAAGAAAAGCTAGATGAAGAAATATATATATATATTATAAATATATATATATAATATATATATATATATATATAATATATATATATATAATATATAGTATTATATATATTATATATAATATATATATATATATATATACTATCATAATCAGATAATGAGAACTGAAAAAATTCTTTGATCAGAGAATTAATAGAATTTTATTAAGTAAAAAACTCAACTTTATATATTTGTATACCTTTTTTAACATATTGTATTTACCGTATTTTAATGCTAAATACCCTTAAATAAGCTTATATATATGAAAATATAATTTAAAAAAAAAAAAAAAAAAAAATTTGGCGCCTTTGTCTTTTTTAAAAAAAAAAACGTGGTTTTTTTTTAAAAAAATAAACGAAGTTTTTTTTTAAATCAAACTCTGATCTACCACATATATTACATTTGTTTACAAATAATTTCAGTATATCTCCATACTATGTATATATAATATATATATAATATATATATATATATATATATATATATATATATATATATATATATATATATATATATATACATACCGAGATGGCACTTTAAATTGGCCATGCTCTATGATACAGGGGCTCGGTTCCGTTACAAGGGCTGAAAGGCAATGTAGAAGAGTTAAAGGCAAGGCAGGGCAGATACAATATGGAAAATGGGTGGGTAGGAAATATCTGAAAATGAAATGGAAACGTGGAGCAAAATGGGAAGAGAGAAAACGAACGATGAGGCGAAGGAAGTAGCGGACAAGAAAAGCAATCGCAGACAAACAGAAGCCAGAACGGTTACACAGACAAAATAAAGGAAACCGACGAATTACGAGGGCACAGACAGAAAAAAAGGAAAAGAAAACGGTCTAAATATATAAGGGAACGACATGAGTGGACAACATCGTAAAAGTCAAGGTACCATAATCCTAATAAAGAAAAATAAAAGCAAATACATACGAGGTGTGTAAGAAGAAACAAGAAAAATAAAATAAAGAAAATTAAAAACAAGGGAGGGAGGGAGGGACCTGCGGGAGTAAAACTCTGCAGAAGGGAAAAAGGGAAGTGGGGAAAGGACTCCTCCTCAAAGTTTGAAAAACTGAGGGTAGGAGGGAAAGGGACGGGAAATGAAAAACAGAGCTGAACTAGCGCATGCAAAACAGGGAGGGAAAATAAGGGAATGCTGTGCAAAGGGCAACTAACTCGACGGAAGGAAAGGATCGGGAAAGGGAAGACGGGAAGTAGGGAAATCGGCCAGCTCCCAATGGCCGAAAAAGGAAAAGAATGACGAGAGAGAGCCCGACGCACAGGAGACCCGAAAAAGAAGGCAAAACGTAGAGGAGAAAAAAATAAATTAAAAAAAATAAAATAAAAAAAAAAGGTTAAAGGTAACTTTTAGCAGACACAAAAGTGTCTGGGCCCCCTCTCCTCAACCAGGAGGTTACCTTCGTGAGGGATATATTATATATATATATTATAATAGTATAATATATATCTATATATTATATATATATATATATATAATATTATATAATATTAGATAACTTATATATATATTATATATATTATACTATATATATATATATAGTATATATATATGGTAATATATATATTATCTATATATAATATATATATATATATATATATAATATATATATATATAGATATATATATATATTAGTATATAATATAATCTATATATCTATAATATAGTAATATATATATATATTTTTTTTTTTTTTTTTTTTTTTTGAGTCAATGTACAGGACGCCATCGCGGCTACACTAGAGAGAGCGGCCATTGACGTGGGGGGCCTCGCACACAAAATCAGTACCATGGGGGGCGCCTATAAAATATCATGTTTGCAAGCTGAAGTATGATTTTGGATAGGGAAGAAATGAATATTTAAGTCAGTGTCCAAGTAAAATAAGACTCACAGAAACTACGAGAGAGAGAGAGAGCCCTTAGTATTATAAAATATCTTAAGCATTACATAACAAATACCAATTTTATAATAAACGAAATATTCCCTTCTTGAGGATACACAGAAAATAGAGTTTACTTGGCTGAAGTGGGAAGATTCAGACAAAATATGGGGCCACTAGCATCTTTCCAGAGAGGTGTATGGGACCCTGCAAAGTAGGTAAAATGAATAACGAACGCGCGAATAAGGGTCCAGATAAGTATATGAGCTTATGAAGTATGGCGAAAAGATTGAGGGAGTGTGGCAACGGCAAAAATTGCTAATGGGAGAGGGTCCCGTGAGCATATAGGGGATCTGTGAGTGATAATTATGCGTTGGCCAATTAATATCGGAGGCGTGCAAGTATCACCTTTTGTAAGCGTTTCGTCTGTGGGAGGAAGACACTCCATATTCGGCTTTATGTTTTCTGAGTCCGCTTGCTTTCTGCTGATCAATCGTCAAGTACTTCTTGCGCGAGCGAAAGATCGAAATCGCCTGTCGGGAGCGCCAGGATAGTTATCAGTTTGATGGAAGGCAGCCTTGTTCGAAAGATCTCCGGGAGGTTACCTGAACAAACATCAAAAGAGGAAGGGTGCCATTTGGCGTCTCTATACTCAGCGCATACCGATTTCCATTGAGCCGGTTAATAACGCCTAAGCACATGAAGGGGGTCCAACATAAATATATTTGTTTCTTACGGCACACACACCCGAAGAATCTGTTGGTACAGCGGATACCATCTGGGGTTTTTAGAATAAGGGTTTAAAGTGCTTGTAGCGCGCTGAGCGAATCTGAATAAATGAACATTAAAAGTGATCCTTGCTTAAGGATAAAATTCGGGAAGGGGCAAAAAAAAAAAATTCATTTATGCCCAATTAAAAATTAATTCTGCCGTAAAATTTGAAGCATGAGGGGGGAGGGGTATGGGAGAGATTGCGGTCAAGGATAAGACAGCGATGCGCCCTACACTGTTTCCTATTTTAGAGCCGCCAAGCAAAGTACACTGAACTGTTTTTAAAATCAAGTGCTGAATGCCCCAGAAATGATGATTTTAACAAGGCAGCCGTAACGATGGCTGAGATTGGAAAAGAGAGGTCAAGAGCAGCAATCGTGGGACGGGGAAATATCTCAAGGTGTGTACCCTTCAATCGTCGTACGAGGGTTCGGCAGTCCCTGGGAGCTACTTCGCCGGGACGTTGACAGAGGGATTGCATGAACATGGGTTTTGCAAACGCCAGTTACGAGGGATTCGTCAACTGAGGTACCTAGCGCAGAATCTTTGTCAGAGCAAACGGTGGTAGCCCCGTTTTATATACTATATATATAATAGATCTTGTATATAGTAATAGTTGATAATGTATGAGTAGAGTATAATCAATTATATTATTAAATAAAAAGTCATAGGTATATATATATTCTTCCATTACCTTTCTTCCCAAAATGGAGTAAGGGTTGCTTTGCAAAAGCTGCATCGGAAAAAGAAAAAAAGCTGTAAGGAGGAAATGACAAAAAGTCGAAAAAGAAAGGTCCGCCGGCCTTTAACCGGCCCCTCTGTCATTAATTAGTTAAGAAACTCGCGCGTAATCAAAATCCTCCACCCTTGAGCTTCACGGGACCCCAGACGACGACGGATCCTCACTATGGTAATCGTTCAGATGTAAGGGTTCACATTTACCACCTGGCCCAGGTGCGCCATCAACATACCCCCTTACACAACACCCCAGCCATTCTTCTCCTATCACCCCACCTTTCTTCTCGCCTGCCAAACTCAATTTCTTTCCTGCAAACTTCCTTTACTCGACTCAATCCACTTTTTCGTCAAGTCCGTAGTCCAAGCCGGTCGATTCCATACACCTCACCACTATAATATCGCATCGCTAACCAACCGACTAAGTCAGATTTCGATCTTTCCACATGGACCCCAACCATCGTCAACATACTTTTTAGTTTATTCTCTCATTTACTCACCTATATTCTTCAACAAACCACAAATGACACATCTCTAAATACGTTCAATTCCTCTTTATCAATTCTATATTCACACCTAGCACGTCGGCCTAAGATTGTGCATACCTGAGAGAACACTTGAATCTTTAGATTCTATAGGCTTTCTTATTCGACCAGACCAGTAGGTCTCGTACTATACAATGAACAGCACGAGTAACAACACATAACCTCTCATCGGCAGATGCCATACGCTGAGCTGCAACCTCTCAGACTTAAAGGTCCTTAAGCATTCACCAATGAACAACAAGCCAACGATTTAATTGCCACCACAGCCACTTTCCTGCCATTTCACAACTTAATACTACTCTGCAACATCCTATTCCTTCTCATACCAAAACAGTACTGGATTAACCCCTCAATATTTAAACTCAAGACAACTTGTTACAAGAAAAAAGAGGCTGCTTATCACCCACTAACCATAACTTCACACTGGAGGTGTCCCTCTCACTCAACGACATAACGTTACTCTTTAATTATCTATTACTTGTTTCAAACCCTCTTTTACAACCACGCTGGCAAAATCGTCTCTACACAATTCATCTCAAACTCTTCTTCAAGATATCGCGCACAAAGAACCAAATTCATCCGCATATAATAAGTAGGATCCCCACATACTCCATTCTCCATACATCAAACAAACCATTTCCTGCCAGACCTCCCACTCTAATCTTTCATAATCCCATCCATATAATAATATTGAATTTTACCAATGGAGACTACCAACCCTGTCGCATCCGCTATTTAATAACTACAAACCCATCACATTTGACCCATCTATTCTTAACAACATCCCATTCACTATCGTCTACATTAACTTTTGATTCCAATTCAGAGCCTACCACCAACACCATGTGTATAACTAACCCCTGCCATAGAGCTTCCCTTATTAACCCTAATCAATACAGCCGTTGCAAACATAATAACCTAAATAGAATTTATTCTTCTTCTCCTTCATTTTCCTCAATATTTGTTTTCAAAGGTGAGATTTGATCCATCAACACGATCCTCTACCACTCCTAAACGCCACCTTGTTTTCACCAATCAGTCCTTTCAGTCACTCGACGCGCACTTCTTCGACCAAAATACCAGCATATTATAATCCCTACATACAACTCATAATCTATTCCCACTATAATATCTAAAGTTTCCCCTTAATCTCCTTTATCCTATATGTACAGGGTACTATACTGGCTCTCTATCCAATCCCTTGGAATCTATTAACCCTCCATAAACGCTTTTATTCACAAATTACCAAAACCAATAACAAATGCACCATATTCGCCTCGTTCTGATCAATCTTCAACTCAGTAAATTTCATTTATACCTGCACGATTTAGCCATTCTTCTAAGGGGAGCTTTCCTCTACTCTACTCCATTACGTCCTCCTTGCAAAACCTCCATCCCCAAAATATACATATTCCTTCTTGCACCATAAACCCACAACATTCACGATCACCTCTCATCATTACTTGTTTAATATTATACAGATTTCTTGAAGTGTTCTTTCCACACTCCCTCACATCCATTTCATCAGTTACAGAAAGCACTATACCTATTCATTATTCTGTGAGCAGGTTCCCTTTATTCTTATTCTTAACCTTTTCGCGCTCCTTCCAGATATAGCCTTCCTATCCCTTGTAAGGCCGCCATTACATCTCCTTACAAACTGTCATTTACATCTTCTTTCTCCTACGTATGCAACCTTTAGTATTTCTTTTTCCCTCCTTATATAATCCAAGCATCTTTCTTTTGAAACTTTCTTACTTTTAAACCGCTTGCATCACCTTCTTCATTCACCACTCACTGTAAACATTCTTACTTCCTATTTAGCACATCCACATACTTCTTTTTTGCACTGCTAACAATTGCTTCTAGATTTGCTCCCAGATTTTGTTCAGTTTCAACTTGTTCACAATCAAACTGATTTACTTGACGATTGCTCTTATACTATACCTTATTACCCTTGTTCACTTAACTTCTCACTATTAATTTTTCGACACTTCCTCCGTATCACCTTCCTCTCCATCCAGACCACAACTAACTTAATTTTACATAAGAAAACATAATCCGATACTCCCATTCCTAAACCCCATCACTGATTTAACTTCCAACACGTACTTCAACATTTCCTTCTTCGACCAATCACAAAATCAATCATACTTTTTCACTTCGATTAACCATCTCTAACCTACACCAACTCTAGATCTTATTGTAACTTATACTTTAGTATACTCTTGTGGTTTAAAGAAAGTAATTACTTAAACACATACCTCTCTCCTCACAGAAATCAATCACTTCCTACATTCTCATTTCTCCCGCACCCCAAAACCACCTAATTATACATATCTTTTTTTATCAACTAATCCCAATCCATTCAGTGTCCCCCAACACTATCGATCTGAAGCTCCTACTCACCCAATCCAAAAACATCATTCAATTATCCAAAAACGGTACTGATTTCTGCTCAACGTTCCCTCAGATGACCATACGTCACAACACACATTACCTTGACCTTTTCAAACTTAAATTTAACCATTAGAAATTCTAGACTCTCAACACACACAAAACCTACCATAGCTCTGTACCACAAGCCACTCATCCACCAAAATTGCAACTCCTCCTCTCTCGACTCTCAGTTCCCACACGCAGCACAAACAACACAATTTCAACACCACATCCATTCATTTTTTACCGTTCCTTTCATCTTTGTTTAGGTCACGGCGAGCAAATAAAATTTGCCCTTTCCTAAATACATCATCACCTCTCTCTCTACATTTATCTCTGATATTTCCATGTCCCATAACATTCATACAATTTCGGCCGAAAAATAATAAGGCAAGTTTAACGGCGATACACGACCATACCTCCGAGGCTTGCCATCAGCATTCCTATCAGAGAAGTGGGTAGTGGGCATGCCAACCCAACTTACTTCCGTCCCTTATCCGCCTTGTACGACACGCAGTGAATTAATATATATATATATACTAATATATAAATAATATATATATATTATATTATATATATATATATATATATATATATAATATATAATATATATAATTAATATATATATAGTTATAATATATATATTATATATTATATATATGGTAAAAAGTTAAGGGGTTAATTAAGGTTTGTTTCACTTCGAAAAAATAGAATGGAGAAAAACCCATCAAAAACGCCCATTCCCTACCATGTGTGTGCAAGGCTTATGAAACCAAGAATATTCCCCCTAGAGTTTCATAACAGCGAGACAGATCCACACTGTGGTGAATCGTAAAGTGGGGGGGTTTATTCCCTGAGAGGAAATCAACCATTCTCCTTCATAAACTTATGTTAGTGTAATAGGAAAGTTAAGAGAGATACCAAAGTCCTTGGTGAAGTAAAACGGACTAAGTCTCGAGTATGCTAGGATGCTACATGGAAGTTTGCTGTTACCGGTATTACTGCATGGTGGCGAAACTACGGTGTGAAATGAAAGGTAATAGATCAGTTAATTTGTTATAGTTGTGTAGATCTGACCTACTATAAAACACTTGTAACTCTAGGAGTAGGTTTTCCTTTTGAATCATTGGATAGGGTATAAATGAGAGAATAAATGAGAGCATATTAAGATGGTGTTTTTCATGTAAAAAGAATGCATGATAGCCTGTTGGCAAAATGGATAT
>JABUQX010013865.1:15000-17500 GCA_015478945.1 Trachelipus rathkii
TATCTGTAGCCTGAATGGCCAGCACGATCGAACCATGGGTTTTGAGGAAAAAAAGATTTAGTCGAAGAAGAAATGAACCTGCTCATCCCATCAACGATTAAAGCTCCCACTTTATCGGCAGAAGCTGAAGCGTCTTCAGAGTCAAAGCAGTCACTCCAATCAAAGTGCCGAAAAAACCGCATAGGGCAGGATGGAGATGATGGAGAGAAAGTATTAAAATTAAGAGATATAAGGTTGTGGTTAGATTTTACCGATAGGAACGAAGGTGGTGTAATTTATTTTACTACGAGAGAAGGACTGGTTGTGAAACATAGGTCAGTGCTGTTCAAGAATTGGGTTGGGACGATCGGATGTGTGTAGGTTCTTTAATTAGTTGCTCCAGATCGTTGAGAATATTGAATGATTCGGCTTCCTCCCCACCTAAATCAGTATGAGAGGAATCCATCCATTCAGTGTTTTGTACATTGAAATCCCCTAAATAGAGGACCTCAGTATTTGGATGAGAAGATATGACAATTTCGTGAGAAGTAGTAAGGTAATCAAAAAAGGCATGAAAATCTGTTATGTTAGGAGAACAGTAGAAGAAGCACAAGATTATTGTAGTAGAAGGAAGAAAGATTTTAAGCCACAGAACATCGAGTTAGGAGATTCGAGATTCTCGAGACGTGTTATAGGAGGTGTTTATGTTTACAAAGGAACAAACCCACAAAAAAAAAAAAAAAAAAGAAAGAGAGAAACAAACAGACAAAACCAAAGGAGAAATGAGGAAAAAATTATTCGTAGGCCAAAACCTAATTAAAACGAAATTTTAAAACGCTAAAAACCTATTTACAGTAAATATCTAAATATGAAATTCCAGAAAGTTTAAAAACATCTCGCGCACTCACACACATCCGACGAATAAATGCAAAAAAAAGAAAAAAATTATTGAACAACTAAAATAAGTGGAAAGCTGTATAAATTATAATAATGGCTATTCAAATAGATAAATGTTACGCTAAAACCCAAGTTGGAGAAACGTAAAAATCTAAGTTAAAAAAGTCGAAGAAAAAAAAACATAACTATACTAGCTATTATATATATATATATATTATATTAGTTTATATATAATTATATATATATATATATATATATTATATATATATATATATATATATATTATATATATATATATATTTATATGATATATATATATTAATATTATTATTATATATATATTATATATATATCCGAAAACGTAGATTTTTCTATTTATATCTAAAAGGTTTCTCATATTTTTCAACAACCCAAAAAGTAAGAAGCTATCGCCAAGTATTCGGCCATTTTAACCGCTACCGATACCCAAGAAATGGCGATACTGCCGATACCGAACGTACCCGATACTATCGTACATCCTAATATATATTATATATATATACATTTTAGGGTATCAGTGTCGAACTTTTCTTTTTTTATTCAGTATAGTAAAAATGTGCTGATAAACAAACCAATTACCAATAGAAATACAGGAGATACAAAAGAAAAAATTTAGAATTCGGTAAAATAAAATATAAATATACTTGTTATTACTTACTGTCATTATTGTTATAATTTACTTATTATTATTATTATTAATTATTATTATTATTATTATTATTATTATTATTATTATTATTATTATTATTATTATTATTATTATTATTATTCTGTGGGACTAAAAAAATCTTAATAAATATTCAGTGAGTTGGTTTTAAAGATAGACCTATTTTAGGAAAGGAAAAAGAAAACCTATTTGGTGGAATACAGAAATGAGTGACAACATCAAAGTAAAGGTTAGATGTTTTAAAATATTCAAGGATAATTGTCAAGAGGAAGATTTAGAAAATGATATGAATATTAAAAAAGAACTTTCCCACTCAATAAGAAAGAATAAGAAAGACAAAGACAGTAACAAATCAATTTAGCAAAGAAGGTAGTAATAAAAACCAAATTTTTTTTTGTTTTTATAAATTTCAAAGTAAGAATATAAAAATGGAAAAATTAATAAATTTAGAGATAAGGAATTAGTTAACATTTTCAAAACTATTTTGCATCAGCCTTTACTGAAGAAAGATTGGATAATAGTTTTGGGACTAGTGCTTCTGGTATGCAAAAAATAAGTTAACTTTAAAATTTGAATTTGAGGTGGAAGAAATTAAGTCTTTAATAAACTCTACAGAGAGTGGGGCTAGAACATGAGACACCCATGACCCAAGTTCATTCTGGATAAGTGTTTTTATATTTTTCCTTGTTCACTTCATCCCTTTTATTTTTTCTCTTTTTACAAATATATATTATTACTGAAATTTATAAGTATTGAATATTATTATTTAACATCCTTATCACTTACCAAAGATAGTAACAAACCATATCATAATAGGTATTAACAAATTTTTAGGAAATATTTTTTTGCATCTTATACTTTGATTATATATACTTTATAACTTTACCCTTCAAATTTTTAAAATACCCATATTATTTT
>JABUQX010013865.1:22500-60000 GCA_015478945.1 Trachelipus rathkii
TAAAAAGGGTTTCAACAAAGGTAAGTTTACAAAGAACAACAGAACATCACATCTTAGCAGCAAAAGATTTATACACATGCTCTGAATACAACTTTCCCTCTATTCAATTTTTTTATATTACAACAGAAGAGCTTTTTCTCAAGCATCGTTTTAAGGAATCTAAAACTATCAAAGGAACTCATGGTTTTCACAAAGTTATACCAAAAAGTATAAATAGTCTTCTAGCTTATAAAATATGTGATTCAGATATTTACAAAGAGTTTAAATATCAAACAGATGGAGGGTGGGAAATCATAAATTATTGCTGTAAATTCAATGTAGATAATAAACCAACTGATGTTGAAAGCATAAATGGGGAAATATGTAGCCTGCATATATGAAAGTGAAATAGGGTTGGGATTTGTCGAGTTGTGCAGTTTAGAATATCAAGATGTTAAAATTAAATTTATACATAAATTGAGTTCAAATGTATATTACTTTACTGATGTGGAAGACACATCTTAGGTACAATTAGAAATTATAATTTATGTTATGAGCCAGCCAAATATTAAACCAAAAAGAAAAATTGAATACAGCTTTGATAGGAAGGATTATTAGAAGGGCACATCCGCTCGCAATGAGGCAAATAAAAAAAAATATATATATATTATAGCCTATAATATATACTACGGTTATATATCTATATATATATATATATTATATATATATATATATATTATATATTATATATATATATATTATATATATATATATATATATTATATATATATATATATATATATATATATAGTAGAGATTTTTGTGAGCTTTTGTTGTTTTGGAATGTTTCTTACTTTTATGGCTTTGTCTTTTCAGCATCTTACACATGATATTTATTGAAGGTTAGTGCATGCGAAACACCCTTTGAAAGAATTCGCCAACTTGTCACAATTCTCATCTCTTGACTTCCCTGGTTCTGGTAAGATGAATGTTATTAACAAGTTTTTTATACAACAATAAAAGCTAAAATTGATGGATGGTCTAAGAGAAAGGTGTATTTTTGAGTCATTCTTTTATTTTGTTTTTTTCAGGTCCCGAATTGTTATATCGAATTGTACCCCTGTACATTAGCACATACTGCTTGTTTGGATCACCTTAATCTACAAGTATTTTTAACCTTAACGACTGTTAAGGTAGGGCCGTAATAGTTGTTATTTAATTATTTAGTAGTTTACATTTTTTTAAAGTAGTAATGTTTGATAAATTTTTTTGTCATGAACTTATCTAGAATTTAATAGTTTGAGGAACTTATTAATAGAAATTAGAACATAGAATGTACACTTGTATTAGACTAATATCTTATAATTTTCTATTTTTTTTTTAAGGTTCCAGGTTGCGGAGCTGTTTTGATTCCAGGTTGCGGAGCCTGTTTTGATTTCAGGTTGTGGAGCTTATTTTGAAGTCAGGTTGTAGAACCAAGTATTTACTGCCTTGCTCCTAAACTTACAGAACTCATCTTTCACCAAAATAATTATTACCAGAAACTGTTTGCCTAGTCAAACCACAACTATATTATTGACATCATCCTTACTTGAGATTTATTGTAGAAACAGTTCTGTCTCAGGTAGAATTTTTATTTTAATTTGACATTATAGGTTGGTACACTCAATACCAATCTTTCTCAAAAGTAGAAAATTCCCACTTATAAGAGTGGGTTCATTAAAAGTGATATTTACATACATTTCTTTTAAAAATCTGTTAAGCAGGTTTGTGATGTGAATTTTGTAATGTAGAAATTGAAAACAGTGAGAAAAATCGATAATAGAAAAGAATAACACTCAAAGTGAAAACTTTTAATTGGGCAAAGACATGTGTGTGGAACTAGGAAACCTATAAGTAATAACTATTGTTTAAACTCTGGTGCGAGATTATTTTAATCTTAACGTTGTATTTAAACCGCAACTAATATTGGTGTTAAATAGGACTGCATGTAACCTCCATATAATTATATACTATATATATCTACTTTTAAGATTTGCTTTTCTGATATTTGCTTATTATTATTATTATTTGTTTATTATTATTATTATTATTATTTTTGTATTTTTGTTTATTCAGATTTATTTAACTTACTGTTATTATATTGTTTAAGTATTTGATGTTTATTCAATTTAATTTATTTTAGTACTGAAGTAGGTTTTAAGGTGGTTTTAATTGGTACCATTGTATTCAGTCGATTGTCTATAATTGTATTTTTATAAATTTATTATATTATGTATATATAATGACATACTTTGTTAAATATACAAATAAATATACACAGAACCTTTAAATATACCTACCTCTTTTGTTTTTTTTTGATAGTCTTCAGTTGGTTGCATGTGGACACCCTGTCCCTTTCTCACACTGGGGTCTTGTGGACATCACTAAAACCCATCATTTAGCCTTAATATCCATAACAATGATAGAACCATGCTACTCTCTCTCTCTTTGTTTTTTTTTTTACACCATAAAATACTCATTGTTAACCCCTTTCTTGGGTGCTTGAGGATCTTTGGATTCTTCAACTGTCTGTAAAACAGTATGGTACACTTGATACATTTTTGTTAATTCCTAGTTTAAAGTATACCAGTCTTACAATTACTAAGCATCTCTATTAAACCTCATTTTCCTCTTCCTCTTCGCAATGCATGCTGTGTCTCTATTTTCTCCTCTCTCTGTGGTGGTTTTATTGAGCTCATGCATGAGTGTTGGTATAATAACCGGTGCATGTGGATTGTTAAAATATATATATATATATGATATATATATATATATATATATATACAGTATATTAATTATATATATATATATACTATATTTATATATATAATTATATTATATAATGTAGTAGTTTCATTTTCTTAAATAGATATCTATATTATATATAATATATATATAATATATATTATTATATATATATAACCTTTATAATATATCTATATTTTAAAAAATATATATTTAATTGATTTTAAGTCAGATTTTAACCAAATCATTAAAGATAAATAATTTATAATTTATTATTTTAAAAATTTAGAAAAAAAGTATGATTAAATATTTATATATATATATATACGTATAATATTAATAGTTATAGTATATAGTATATATATTAATATATATATATTAATTATATATATATAGTATACATACGGTAATAATATATATATATAATATATTATATTATATATATTATATATATATATATATATATATATATATATAGTTATATATATATATATATATATTATATATATATATATATATATGTTGCATGTATTTTTGTTCTGGAATTTTTTAAAGGACTATTGTTCTGGTCATTTTTTTTGCCTGTGTGTGCTGTTCTGGGCGCTATTTTGAGTGGTCTGTGAAGAGGATTGTAAGTTGAGGGCTAAAAATCGAATTAGACTAGGTGGTGTTTTTACTGTTAAAGGTAACTATTTTTTTCATTTGTTTTTTTACACCCATCCTGCTGCTTATTACCTTTTGTTAATGACTTGTTTTCCCTTTTTCATATTACTGCTTGGAATGATGAATGCGCATGTAACCTCACCTCATCTTGCTTAAGCTGTCTTATTTAAATATTATTTGGCTTTTCATACATATGTTTGGTTTATTCAATAGAAGAGCTGTTTTGGAAGGAGTAAGTGGTCACCAGTGGATTGAGCGTAATGTTGGTAGAGGCAAGCCTACAAATTTTTTTGTATGATTAGGTTAGAGCTTTTTATTAAATATAAACACCGCTGACTGTAAAAACTATGTTACTATTTTTTGTCATCAATTGTCATAATCACTAACTGCTGCCAGCATGAGTCATAATCATCGTTATTAACATATACAATATCGATTATCGCCCAAATTTTCCCACCCTTTATATTATAATATATATATATAATATATTAATTTTATATAATGATTTATATATAGTAAGTAGATATTATATTACTGATAGTATAATATATATATATATAATATATACTATATATATATATATATATATATATATTATATATCTAATAGAATATATAATACTATATATGAATATCAATATATTAGCTATAATTGAAAGAGGAATAGACGATAGCAGGATAAGAAAGTTATAGTTTTATTACTTCAACGTCTTCGAACCATACCAAGTAGGTTCATGCATCAAGGATAGCTGAAAGGGCCATATAGTAATAATATTGAAATAGTAAATTAAGGGGATATAAAATAAAAATCAAAATAAAAATAAAATGATGAAAGATAAAGAAGAAAGTGAAGGATAAAGTAATTTAATGAAGAATTAGTGGTAAGTACTGTGTCTACGCAATGTGAACAAACAGTAAGTAAAGAAATATTGAGCAGCTTGAAAACGGTTAAATGTTTAAGGTGGGAATTTCAAATTTTAGTTAACACAGTTAGTAATAATGGGATTAGGGGGGTGGGTGCAACACAATAAATAGGAATCAATAAATGAACAATGCTGATAATAATAAACAGGAATAAATCAATTAATAATATAATAAGAAAAATAATAGGTAATGAATAATAAAATAATAATAATATAATTAATAACTAATAATTGTAAATATAATAATAGATCAATAATAATATATAATAATTAGATAATAATAATAATAATAAGTAATATATAAATTACAGATCGAAGATAAAATCAAAAAATTTTTAAACGCTCTCTTAAAAAACAAAACCTCCTCACCCCCTTCTACCACCAACTTTATGTTTCTGGTTTCCGACCCAGGTATTATTGATGTGATACCCCAAAAGCCCACTAAACACCACTCACCCCTTCGCCCACTCTCATCAGCTATCAATACCCCTCTATGCTTATACAAATATACTAAATTTTGGTCCCCACATCTTAGCTACCGCGCTAACACTAGATAACTTTACTATACCTGAATTCTTTTTCTTTGTTAGAATAACAATGGTCATGATATCTCTTCGATCTCTGTCTGAATGTTACATAACTAGTTTTTGATGTCAACCATCTTTTCACTCACCATAAGATGTTGGGAACTACCTGGTCGCGCGGGAAACTCTCCTAATACTCATCTTAACTCAATGTAACCCTAGACATGGTTCTGGGGCTCTCGTTAAACCTAGACCCCTTCACATACTTAAATAGGTTTGGAAACCAGTCGCTATTTGAATCAAGACTGCATGATTTACTTTTCAAACAATCATATTGATTCTAAACTTGGCTTCGCATGCACATCGTCCATTCTTAATTGCACAGGGGGGGGTACATAAGCATATTTGACCATGCAATCAAAACCTGGCTTCACACTGTCTCTACGAAATTCAAGCCCCTAGTCCTAATAAAAGAATATATGGGATGACTGGCTTTCTAATCTTTCCATAATGAAAGGGTGGGCCCAATCTGACCTGCTTTTTTTAACTGACTTGTTAAACTCTCAGACACCTAAACATCCATTCACCAGGACTAGAACTGGAACAAAATAGATTCCCTCCACCTTTCTGGACGTCCTAGTCCCCCACAATTCTAATGGTTTACTACTTCAGTCCTATCGTAACCCACCCTCTTCACGACTTGGGATGAAATTTTCCTTAAGCTCTTCTCCCTTTAAAACTGCATTCTAATCCCAAATCACTAATCTATCAATCCATCATGCTTTACAGATCTGCCTCAACTTGGCATTAATTATCCACCTTTGAAATAGTCTACCTTAAATCATGTTTTTAGCTTTATACGTTTTCCCCCAGTAACCCTTAGTTGATTCCTCTACAGAACACATAACTTTCTTTGGCAGTATTTTTAGACCTAACAAACCCCACAACGCCCTGACGCGTTGCCTAAATTACAGTCTACCTCAACGATCCCCTTTTGTCGTGTCCTCTCACCCACTCTTTAATCTTTTGACCTTCATAAACCTCCTCCGAATTTCTTGCCCCCACCCACACCGTCATCGTTGTTGCTATTATCCCCTATCACATAGCTTCATTTTTTCTGTGTCGCTCAATAAAGATCAAACTACCGCAGGTTGTGAATCCTTACCGTGTTTATTAAACTTGTTTAGCATGTGCAGACTGCCAAGGCCTTGCTATGTGTACCAAAACAGGCCTTCCATTACTTCAGAGGCTTAGTTAAGTTCAATAAACACTGGGCACATCTTTCCGCACTAGACCTCGCCTTCCAGTCCCCTGAACAACTCCTCCATACAGATCCCATATCTACCAACTTGAAGTCACCCTCGTTCGTTTTTTGTTTTTTTCTGGAATGTTGTTCAGTGATGGACTGATTATCGTCTTGGGCACGGTCATCGGGCAAAAAATGGCATAATTTTTTTTTATCAGTCGTCATCGTCATCGGCAAATTGCCACATTAAATTCTTTCACGATTTAACACTAAAAAACATTTTATTTATTGACATTAGGAAAATCAGTATAAAACTCATGATATACATAATTAATAAATAATAATAATAATATAATTTTATATATAATATATTATATATATAGGTATATAATATAATATATAATATTAATATATAATAGTATATAATATATTTTAAATATATATATATATATATTAGTATATATATATAATATAGTATAATAATATTATATAGTATATATATAGTAGTATGTAGTATACCCATTTATTGGCTTTATGGTATGTAATTGACATTCCTAGTGCTAGATGGTTCGGCCTTTTTGTATATGCGTTCATAGTCGCAAAGAACAACACTAGGATCATTGATACACATACTTATTTCCACGACCCTGCTGTCTAGACAACATCGTTACAGACATCTATCCCTTATACTCCATACGGTGTAGGGAGAAATAAAGATTGGCCTACATCGTAAATGTCCTGCTCTGTCGTAGAAGGCAAACTAAGGGGACGGTGGTAGTTAGGTTGGCTGCCAACTACTAACTTACGTCTTCCAATTGCACAGGAATCGCACTAAATGCAACCCTCATGCCTCGGAGACACAAGAATCGCTGATCGCAAGAAATTAAGCGGCCATTACCTATATACATTACGGCGAAAATGTATGAATCGTAACACTATATACATACTGAAATGTACACAAGACGATATGTATGAGAACCGAGATGAGGAGACGGAGGTCGTGGATGTATTATAGAAAGAGGCAAATCTGATTTGCTCAGATGTGACAACAGATGAAGAGGAAACGGTGAAAATGAGTGGTGTGGGTGGTGAAAATGTGTTTTGTTGTTCCTGCTTCGTGGGAAAGGATGAGAAGGGGGGATAGAAGGATTTGCAATTCTGATGAGTGAGTTTGTGGTAGAGAGTTTTTTGTAAGAATTTTGTGTGTGTGAGTACTAAGATAGTGCTAAGGTAAATGTTAAGTTTGAAAAGGTCAAAAATTTGTGTGGTTGCGACATATGATTCCCATCTTGAGAGTATGTTGAAAGAGTACAGAATTCGTTTCTGGGATATCTGACTTGAATGTTTGGATGTTGGGGAATTTAGGAGATTCAGTTTCATTTGCCACATAATCTTGCCCATTCAAGGATTTATTTTTTAACAGTTTGTCACCACTCTTCTCACGGCAGCAGCCCTATTCCAAGCGAGTGGGTGTATTTACTCTCAAAGTTTAAATCCACCTCTAGCTGCAATAATTTACGCATATGAGCCATGAGCAGGCTTACAAGTGAGTGGGATTAAATGTCAGTGAGGAAATACAGAAGATGATGAGAATTCCAATCAAAAAAGAAAGGTGGTGGGAAAGAAGGAAGCACCACAGCAAACTAACCTGGAGTTACCAAATGTCAACACAATACTCGTGCGAAGATAAAGCACCTATTGTGCTACGACGAAGGCGTCGTAAAGTAGGTGGTACGCGAGGGTAAGTTCCATCGGAGAAACTTGCCGCTAGTGGTACTAATAGGAGGATAAAGATATAAGCAACAACATCGCCTTGCATAAGATAGAGGGTCAAGTGAATGAGTACAGAGCAGTTTATAAACCTTTTTGCCGTTGACTCAACCTTGTCCAAAAGCCGGGTGAAACAGAGCCCCCCCCCCAAGATATGAAGAGCAGTACTCATACATGGGCGGATGAGACCTTTGTATGGCGGAGCAACTGAGAAAAGGAGGAAATTTCTCAGTCTAGACAGAACTTCTCAGTTTTCTTTGAGGCCTGCGCTAGCAATCCACTTGTGATGTGAGGTTTCCAAGACTTTTATTGTTCATCGTTAGGGCCAAGGAATGGTTTATATTGTCAAACAGGAGAGACTACAGATTCCGCGAAGAAAACAGGAGAAAGTTAGAAGTATTCTTGGAGAAGAGAGTTTGTAAAAGGTTGGGGTTTTAAAGATTGAATTTACACAACAGGTTATTTCTATCCATATCAGCAGAATCGAAATCCGGAGAAGATTAAGACGAGAAGGCTAATTGCCAGAAGTAAAAGTGGGAGTAGAAATTGATTTGAGTTAAAGAATGAAAAGGGTCGCAGTCATTGGAATAAGTGGATTCGAGTTAGAGGGGTGCAGGTGAGAAGATCATTAATAGAAAGTAGGAATAAAAGTAGGAATAAAGACAGAACCCTGAGGAACACCCAATTGACAGAAAAAAGAAGAAGAAGTCTCCCATCAACAACAGCCGATATTGAGGCGATTTCGAAATGAAACCTAGATATGAGTGAAGCAAAGGAGAAGGAGGAGAGCTCCAAAGGAGGGGAGCTCGTAGGGAGAGTGCGCGTAGGAGAGGTTCGCGAGGTGCATCTGAGAAGGTTCCTCTTGTCCAAATTGCTTTGGATATGTCAAGCGCCACCACGCAAGTCTCCCCGGTAGTTCTAAGAGCGGAAAACCATAAAATCGGTTAGATCGAATGGTTTCATCGCCAGTTAAAGACTTCATGCAGCGAGAGCCGTTCTGGTGATCGGAGTGAGTTTCCACACAGACTGATCTAAGAAAGTGGCTTATCAGAAGGGTTTTCAAAGATCTTAGATGAATACAAGTGAGAGCTATCAGGGCGATAGCTTAGAAAGGATCAAGAGCGGGCTTCCTTTTTTTTTCGAAATAGGTGTGGACAATGTGAAAGCTTCCAAGCACTGAATGGGAGGAATAGTGGCTAGTATTTGGAACAATAGGACATATGTTATGCTAGAGGCCGAAGAGATAGCCTTTTCAGTTGAAGAATTAGCAACACAATGATCAGATCCGAATAAGAGGAGGAAAAGGCAGATTTTACAGAAGTTGCTAGAGATCAAAGATTTGTCAGTAGGAGACCAAGGAGGTTAGCGCACTTCCTTTGATGAAAGCCGGCTTTGCTCCGTCGAAAGAGTAATGTCCCTGCAACGATTTCTAGGCTGAATGAAAATTAGCCGAGAGTGATAAGGAGAAATAGAATTTTTCACAGCTCGCATAGGCACTGGTCTCTAGCTCTGAATGGCCAGAGAATAAGCACGATCGACCATGGATTATGAGGAAAGGAAAATTTAAAGTTTTGAAGGAATGATAACTATAGAAAAATTTAGATCAAGCAATGTAATGAACCTTCTCATACCCATCAACGATTAACAGCTCCCTCCTTATCTTTGTAAATCTTTATACATCCATCATTAACCCTTATTGAGGTAGCCAATTTTGGCTTCAAACTGCAAACTTAGGAACCTTTCATTTAAGTCCCTTGAAAAAAAGAATATTTTAAACAAGTACTTTACATCAGTGCTTACAGATGAAATGTTTGATAACAGTTACATCAGAGAGCAGAGTAAAGATAACTTTGCATTTCTTAATATTAAAGTTGAGGAGATAAAAGATGTAGTTAAACATTGATTATAATAAGTCTGTATGTCCTGATAGTATTAAAAAAATAGCAGTAATAATATCATGCATAGTTTATTCTTAATATTTGAAGTCTCTTAAGGCTTTGAAAATTGCTCATGTTATGCCAATTTATAAGAAAGGTAGCAGAGATGATCTTGGAAATTACAGACCGATTAGTTTAAAAGTAAAAGTTCTAGAAAAAATATTGAAAAGTCGAATAGTAAAGCATTTAGTCAACAATGAGATTTTGAGATACCCTTAACATGGTTTTAGGAAAATTAAATCAGGCAAGACAAATCCTTTGGAGTTTATGGAGCATGTTATTGAGCTCGTTGATAAAGGAGAGCCACTTAATAAATTGCATACCCGGGTTTTGGTAAAGCTTTTGACAAGGTACCTCGTAAAAAGATGTTGCACAAGTTATCTTAGTAAGGTTTAGAAGTAGTTGTTCATCATTGAGTACAGAAGTGGTTTAAGCACACGAATAGTGTGTACTATTAAATAGCAAAAAACCATCATGGGGAGCTGGTAAAAAGTGGAGATCCTCATGGTTCTGTGTTTGGTCCGTTTCTACTCCAAATCTATATTAGTGATTTGAATATGGGAATAAAATATCGAAGTTTGCTGATGAGTGATGAAACTAAGCTGGTTTATTCTGCTAAAAGTATTGAGGGACGTATGAAAATTCAAAGCGATTTTATTAAATAAACTCGATTGGGCTTAGAAGTGCCAATTGAATTTTAACAATAAAAAGTGTTAGATTCTATACGTAGGTAATTCTAATAAGAATTTCAATTAAGAAATGTTTGGCAAATGGCTTGAACAAATTATTAAAAAAAAAATAAATAAATAAAAAAGACGGGTGTGATTATTATAAGTAATTTGAAAGTTTCTGAGCAGTGTTTGGAAGCCAGAATGTTAAGAATAATAAACCATACTGCTAATTACAAGAGTAGAGAGATGATCAGTAAGCTCTACAAGTGTTATATTAGATCATTCATTGAGTACTTCTCACAGGCTTGGGCCTCTATTTAAAGAGGGACATTAATATGCTGAAGAGAGTACAGTGATGAGCAACAAAAATGATTTTGGGATTTAAAAATAAGGATTACAAGGATAGGCTAAAAGAATTGGGTGTTTTCTGCACAAAGGATAATTTTTAAAGAGGACATCATTCAGGTTTACAAATTTCTCCTCATTTGACAATTTATATGTTAGTAGTTTTCATTAGATCACAATATTTCCAGGGGAAAAAGTAAAAAGATAAAGAAGTAGTGATGTACACCGAGTCCGTGGTTTGAATCAGGGAACTCGGGGGTTAGGAAAAATTTTGCAGACTAAGACCGGCAAAATTCAGCCTAGTTCAGTAATAAGCAACATGTGCATGTACTTGAATATTTTCGTAAATTCACCGTGCATAGAACGGACGAGGACAATAGCATGTGTCACTAATTTGATTGGTGCAACAATCCTATTCTATTCTGCTAAACATACAGTTGTGTATTATCAAATAAATTAAACTTTCTAGGAAAACTAAAAGGTAAAGATTCAGAAAGGTATGAAAATTTTACAAATTAAAAGTCACAAAATTATTAAAACAAATTTGCTGTAATACTTCTCTGATAGTAAGACAATCAGCAAAAATGTTTTGGAATAAATCTTAATGAACAATTATGTCATGCATTTGATTGGAGTTTCTTCGAAAAGATGAATGAATCACTCACTGCAAATAAAGGACACCACAAGTCTATATATATATAGCCAAATCAATTTTTTTTCGTCTACCATGCTTATTCATAATTGGCCAATCTTGAATCAAGATGTGAGGCTAAAGAGCTGATGAAAGACCTCTACGCTCATTCAAATTGTCTTCACATAAGTTGCAAATCTTTACTATTTATAAATTAAATTTAGTGTTTGAATACTTTAAAGTAGCAGGTATACATAACAGAAGAATACTTTGCTACAGCATCTACTTCATCATGCAGCGTTATTTGCAAATGTCCATGAATCCAAATAAAATAAATTTGTATGTCATTCAACTCATTAATTAACACATGAACTTTATAAGTCAAATGATAAGTTGATAAACTGTTACTGTTGCCATTGATAAAGATAGAGAAATCTTTAAAAATAGCAACCTTGGTGCCGAGATTTTGTTTTAAACGTATAAAAAAAATGTATATTGTATATAGTTATGCCGTAAATACAGTACTAGAAGATGGCAGTTTCATTCGAATTGAAAATTCATTAAACTTAAAAGAACAACCTGTGATTCCATCCTTTTTATTAGCAATTCATATTTCTGGCATTTCAATTAAGAGTTTGAAAGAGATGATTTTTTCGTAAAAGCTTCTGTTAAAGTATTATAGACGTTGTATAGTTTTTAGATGTGCGTTTTAAACTGTTATCAAGGTAAACAATACTTAAGTTATAAATATAAGTTAGGGGGTAACAATAACGTATGTAGATTTTTTTCAAAATTGGTCACTGGAGGTTAGACAAAGTTATAGATATAATGTTTAATAAAAAATGATATACGTAATGTATCATTGTGAATCAATAGTAATCAATATGAGATCAATAAGTCTAAGGATGGTCTCATGGATAGGACCGGATGACTCTGGCTGGATGGTGTTTGATATTTAGTAGATTTACTGCTTTAGGGTAGTTATAATAACGTTACAATCTCTAGTAAAAATTTGACCTATTAATAATCCAATTATGAGATATCAATAGATCCGAGGTCAGGAGGGAAGGTTGGATAGTGGTTTGATTAGTGTATATATTACTTAGCTTATTAAAGTGAGTTATACCTTGGGAACAAAATTTTTTTATTTGACCTGTTATGTAAAAATTCTTTCTTTTGTTTTTTGCGCTGAATTCAAAAATTTTATTGGTGGTTGTGTGCAAGTGTGTTTGCCGACTATTGAAATGAAAACTAAAAAATGCAGAAAAAAAATTGTTTTTTAAAGCCATTTCATAAATGATATCATAATCATTCTTTTTGATTATTCGGTCGTATCAGTATGAAAAAGTTGTTCACAGCATAGTATATACTTGGGCATGACAAAATTTGCTTAGATTATCTTTTTGCATACCCCCACCGATTGTTGTCTCCGTTCACTGGAAAGTAAGTGATTCTTGGAAATTTATTTCCCAGTTTAGTGTTCCTGATTAGTTGGGTCAAAACTTGGACGTGAAAACACCATAATGATTTCTGAATTCAGCATAACAATAATGCATAAGAAACAAGTTTCGGATCATAGGTAACAGAAAAAAGGTAAATTTTGTTGACCTTTGATTATTAAAGTAAATAAAAACTATAGGTAACTATTATTTCTTTTAATTATACAATATTAGGAATTTTATTCAATCTAAAAAGCTTGACCAGGTGAAAAAACTAACAGAAAAGTAACCGATGGAAGTATCTCGATAAACTAAAATTGGGTAAAAAAAAAACTAAATAAACATTTTGGGAATCAGGGCATTTAAAAAAATTTTGGAAAAAAAGAAAAATTTTTTTTTTTTTTTTTTTTTTTTTTTTATATCTCCAAAACTATGATAGGCACAAGAAAACTAATAACATATTTAGAATCAGCGTATGAAATATGTATGAAAAAATATATATAATTTTTTTTTTAACTAAAAGAATACCCAGGGTAAACCGCGAAAAGATTGCAAAGATGGTTCGGTGGCTCTTCTCGGCTCTTCCTGGGGGACGATGGGTAGGACTATTCCCTCCCTCCTCAGCGGAGGGTCACTCCGGAACCCACGGCCGCTCTTTGGTATTAGTGGGTGTTCGCAGGGGTTCCTCTTGCCGCCCCTTCCCTACGAGGGTATGGAAAAACGTCCCCCCTCCTGTCCCACCGTCGGCCGAGCCCCCCTTAAAAAAAAATTAAAAAAAAAAAAATTTATATGCTGATTCCAATATATGTTTATTAGTTTTTCTTCACCCTATCGTAGTTTTTGGAGAATATAATAAAAAAATACATTTTTTTCCATAAATTAAAAAAAATTCCATACGCTGATTTCCATATATGTTATCAGTTTTCTTTGATCTAAACTAGTTTTTTCTTTTTTTCGATAACATATGCCAACCTAAATCTTCTACAATTTGGCATCTCACAAGGTCTTGATCACAATGTTGCTTTAAGTAAAAAATTTGAACACCCTTAACTCACTAGATCAATGATCACAAGCACTGGTCCACAGGAAGTTGTGATAGTCGGGTTTTGAACATTAGTGGATTTTATCTCTAGCCTGTGTTTATATGAGTATGTAAAACGTTTCTATTTTACGCTAGAAATTTTATCTTATCAATAGTCCATAATATGAGCGAGCAAAATAAGGAGGAGCAGAGTAAACAATTGAAAGACAAGAGATAATACTGCTTTTAAAGGTAAGTATTAAGAGGATATACAATATTAGTAAAAGAGTGTGACCATTAAGCATAGAATCGAATATCAAGACTCTCAGGCTGAGGTTTGACCAAGTCGGTTATAGAAATTTAGATAAATCTCTTCATGCTGGGTTAAAATATTAGCGTGTATGTTTTAGATAAACGTAAATTGGTGTAAAGTTCAGTAACGCAAACAGAGAAGAACGTAAAGATTAAAAAATCGTAATTTATAGATTTATTTTAATTTACGTATGTGTGACTGTTACTTAATTCTGTAATTCTCACTGCTAGAAACCCCATCTAGATTGTTTCGTGAAGTTGTACAAGAGACTCGCGAAAACCCTTTAATAGAGTCCCCTATTCTATCTGGGTTGAATACTATAAAAGCAATAAACGTATATTCTCTTAAATATACACGTAAGGGCGTACCGTCAGCTTCTACAAACACTGGTATAAGCAGAGAGTAGCCAATCTCTCATATATTAAATTCATCTCACACTATTTCTAAAAGGAGAGAGTTATCATCTCTGGATTCTCACAGCTTATATCATTCTCCGATATTAAGATCACTTTAATTTATAATATATTTTTATAGAGGTATACTTCCTTCCTACGGGGGTAACCAGATGGGATCGATAACTTTAGTATAAAACATTGATTGTCAGATATCCATCCTCCATTATTCAGTAAAACATCCACTCCCAAAATTTTCAATCAACGCATCTCCAGATTCCGAATTATTTTACCCAGCGTCTCACAGTAATCAGCAACATTCTTTCACTACTACTACTGCCTAGTTACTTTTTATGGAAAAATGTCTTGGTGGAATCTTCGTCTAGTACTGAGGCAATAATAATAATAAGAATTATTATTAATATCATGAGATAGTGAATGTAATAAAATAAATAATTTTAAGACAAAGTTAATAAGGAATAAAATAAATTTACCATCACTAAGTTTTTATCATATAATAAATAATAAAACTCTCATTGATATATAAAATAAATAATAATCTAAAAAAAAAAACCTCGGACGCTAGAGATGCGAGGAGATACGGTGTCGAGTGCGTGCTTAAGGCAGATACGCTTAGTAAAAATATAAACTATTAATTCTGGAGACTGTAGTTTGTAGTTGCCTAGTGCGAGTAGTATGGAGAGAGAGAAAAATCAGCTAATGAACAGTTAACGAAAAATATGTAATTTGACAAATTTCAGGAAAAAATTATAAAGTTCCTAAAAAAACAATACTTTAAAAACATTATGAAATTTCAGTGAGAATATACGGAGCAGGTGCACGTGTCGGAGTGCAGGGATAAGAACGAGAGTGAGTGTAATTCGTGATCGCGAATAGGAAAGATGCAAATAGTGTCGTGACTCGGATAGTCGCAAGGAAGGAGACGCAAGGGTTTAATTAAAAATATATCAGACTTCAAGAAGTGATTCACTTCTTTTCAGATACCTTCATTCTAACTAAATTAAATTGTTCGATCGAGAAATGATATAATTGTTTTAACTTACCTAGTTGGTCACACAATCCGAGCAGAGTCAGTACTGTTGGTATGCTCCAGGTGTTTAACAATGCATACCCAGGTCTTGTTCATTTAGTATATATCCATTCAATGTGGTTTCAGGTCAACTGACCCTATTGTATAGAGATAATCCCTAATACTACAATTTCCGCCGGAAGCAGCCACACAATGGCACGTAATGTCCCGAGCTTACGTCGCGCATTCACCTCTCTTCAGGGGAGGTTGACACTCACCCTCTATATACATCTGGACAGACTTGAAATTTACACGGATTCGAGCTTATAAAATTTAAACCAACACAATAACATAATTTTTCCTTTAACATAGTTATCAGACAAATATTTAAATCTATAAATATCTAACAATCTAAATTTATTGAGAGAGAGAACAAAAGCACAGATAGATATCCCCGGACGTCTCCAAACTACTTATATATATATCTCAAATATATATTATAAATAATAAATAATATAAAATTTTTATATCAAATTTAAATATCAAAAATTTAAATTTAATAGGTAACATAAACCATCCTTATTACCCTCCTCTCACTCCTCTACCTCATCTTAATATATATATGATAAGTATAATATATATACCCGAGTATAATATATAGTTACTACTAGTTCAATTACGAGTAGTATTTCACTTAATTATAAATAGCCTTGTTCTCTATCCTATTGCTTATCTTTATGATGGCCCTTCCGCTAATTTTCTCTATGAATGAGGAAGTAAGATTGTTGCTGTATAATGACGACATCGGAAAAGAAAAGCAGTAGGAAGAACAATGATCAATATATCTAGGCTGAAAAGTAAATACAGACCCAGCACCTTATCACAGAGTGTCAACCCTCAAGACTAGACTATTCATTGTTTAAGAACTTTTGAGTCGTGAGCAGTCATATAAATTCCCTGAGCCCATTGGCCGTTTCATAGGGAAAAAGACTCATGCGATGAGAGTATTCCGCTACGATTTATGGTTAAACATCGCAGATAATAGGTTCTGAGTCCTCCCTTTGGCCCAGAAGGTGGGCCACAACCCTTCTCCACCTATTGAGAGTCCACGTCTATTGTTGTCCTCTCCAAATGCAACTCTCCAAGTTATACCACAACCTTTCGTTCTATCATGCCTGCTAGATTAAAACTCAGATTTTCTCATCTCTTCAAACATGTAGCGTCATTTCTGTGAGTGACTACAAATCCATGCGTGTCTTCGCGTTCTCGCCATCCGGTCATTCCCAACACACTCGCCTACACACCACTAACATCAACAAATCCTCTTCAACACCCAACAACACACGCACTATTCCAACTACACACTACACACTCTCACATAATCACACACAAACCACCATTCTCACATCTTTCATTTATTCTCTCAATTTACCCTTTTCTCACTACAATCAAACAACCCGCTCTCTAATACGTTTCATTACTCTTTTAATATCAACTATCTTACTCATCTAATACAATCACTAGCAGCACCCCTAAGAATTTAAGTCTCATTATGAATATACTGCAACACATTGTACACTTTAGATCTATACTTCTTATTGTAGACCATAGTCCATCTTACGCCCATTACTACTATATAATCAATTAACACAGGAGTAATCATAACATACTCCCTCATTTAGTAAGACCTAGCACACTTCACTCAAGATTAGTCCCTATTTACATTCACATAGACAACGATTTTAATATGCTCATACCAGCTCACACCCTCACTTTTGTCCATACTTTCTCACTAACTTTCTCCTATCTAACATTGTCTCTTTGCATAATATATCGTCTACGTTATCCCTTTCTCAATATATACTCACAACGTATACTACTAATTATTTTTAATACCTAACTATTGTTATCCAGCTGCTCACTTTACATAATACTAACATAACTATAACATTTGAGAGGTAGATGTCTACACTCACAACCACTAATCATTAACTCACTTATTCACACGTTTAACTCTTTCATAAACACCCTCCTTTTTTACACACACCTTGACCCAAAAACTCATCTACCTAATCCTCTTAAATAACTCTCTCAGATTCGCTAACAATATATACAGAACCATAAATATCATTACCGCATATTAATAGGTAGGTAGCACCTCCACATCATCTCCATTCCTCAACCAATTATCTTAACACGTATTTATTACCATGACTATCTAATCACACTATATATCTGAGAATTCTTCATAAACTCATCATCCATATTAATACTATAATTGATAACCAAGGAGACATAGAACACAACTCACTGTGAGTAGATGATGATTATTTCCCCTCCCACTTTTTTAATATACACTATATACCCGTACTTTGGGGTTAATCCTATAAACAATCACCATTGACACCATCCTTATTTCTTACACACGCTTCACTAATCGAGTCATATATAATCAAATATAACTTTTAGACTATCATTATGAAAGCTCAACTCAATACATAACCACCATATATCAACTATAACAACCTATGCCATAAACCTATCCCTATAATCATCTAGTCATACGCCTGTATGCATAATTCATACTCATATAAACCTTTAAATAATCAATTTTATATATTCTTCTTCTCCCTCATTATTCTCAACCATTTGTTTTGTACTCAAATGTAAAGATTTGATCCACACATCCTTATACCACTCCTTAAACCGCAACCTTGTTACTTCACTAATACAATTTATACAGAACAGAGAATTTATTAATTTACCCAACTATTTTATATATCGAAGCCAAAAATACTATAAGCATATACCTTCCCTACTAACACTCAATAAACTTAATTCCTCCCTTAATTTTATATATATCACTATATTATATCCCCTTAATCACTTCATTGGCCCTCTTATTAATATATAAGGGTACTTATAAACCAGCTCATCCTCTAAAATCCTTGAATATTAACTTCATACCTATAAAACGCTTTATTTACACAACTATTCCTAAATCCTCAAAGAGCTAATCACCTATCTCGAGCTACCTGATTCTTGATGCAATCATCTATATACACTATACATAATAAGTAATGATTTTATAACTCCCATTTTAAATTTTTACTATTTGCATACTTTTTTACACTCTACTATACATTTAACTACTTATCCATCACTTTCATAATTATAACTACGTCATCCCCAATAATAATATATAGACCTAATTCTTCTTGACACCATCAATACCCATACACACTTAACTAATCACTATAATTATAGCATAATATATATATATATATATATATATTATATTATATATATTAATATATAATATAATAGTTATATATATATATTATATATATATATATATAATATAATATATAAAAATAAGTTTTGTCTCAGTATATAATGACCATTAAAGAGAAAGTTTAATGTATGTGTGACTCTAGAAAGTCAAATATTATTGACAATGAGGAGTTGTAACATCATAAATGAAGTATCATAACATTAAAATATCATTAAGTGAGATAGTTGTATGGTATGATATTTATTGTTGTCACTAAATGATAGTAGAATTTATAATTTCTATAAATCTTGCTGAAATCTGATAACGCATCCAAAAGCTCTTGCTATTTCTCGTGGGAGCATGAAATCTCATAGTATACACTTCTCTTTGTTCTCTACTATCATCATCTGTAATGGGTAATTATCGTACACCGGTCGGAGGTCAATACATGGAGTATGGAACATTTCTCTTTAATAAGAGAGTTAAACTGCTTTATAATATCCATTCTTTAAAGGAACAGCTGGTTTGTGTGTGTGAGTGTGAGTACACATCGGTTTTGTTGGCTAGCCTTGGATGTTCTATCACTTCCATTATGGTTTTGTCTACCTGCTTCCTTGTCTTCTCATGCCTTATGCTTTCAGCATACCAATAAGTCAGTCAATTGAATGATAAGATGTTGTGAACTCTTCTTGCTGACCTTGTTCTCGTAGAGTTCTGTATTTTTCTCCACTTATATTCATTTGCTTTTCATTTAAGCCCATATTTTGGTACGCATAGTGTTAGCTGTCTCAATGTGGGGTGTGGTGATCCGTCTAACAGTGCTGTTGAATTTTGTAGTGCGCCGAGAGTGATGACTTGGATCTAAGTCGTCCGTATGCTATGCGAGGAGGGTGGGGTACTAGTTTTGCTGAGTCCACTGCTGGTGCTTTTGTGCGGTGTACAATTTGATAGGGGCTGTATGCTGTGGGAATGCTGTTGCAGAGCTCGTTTCGGCGAGATTGTTAAGAGATTTGCGATTTCATGAGCTACAAGAGAATTGTTGTTAGATAGGGATTGAGTTGTTCCGGCGTGTAAGGTCATCTCAACCTTGAGTAGTGGAAACTTCCTAGGGATTTTTACGTACTTACTTATTAAACTCCAACTTCATTTTTATGATTATGCCTTTCAAAGTGAAAGTGACAATACAGTCTCTTGATGTGTCATACCAAATCAATATAACTAATTATTTATGGAGGTCTCTGAAGCTAAATAAAATACATATATTTATATATAACTCACTATCTTGGATAAATCTCATACCTCACAACGTGATGATTTTGAGCTAGAGGTTATTGAGTCACTCAAGAACTCTGGGTAGTATCTGTGAGTTTATTACAGTAGTTGCGTGAATTTTTTTTTTCACGAAACAGTTACTTTATATATCACGGGAATTATTACATATGGCGTCTTTTCCGCCCGTTGTAAAATGGAGTTAATCATTGAGTTTACCTACATTTATGGGAGTGAGTGGTGGGGGGAGTGGAGGGGGTTATATTTATTTTTATCTCATGTTTCAACACTCCATTTATCTATTAAGATGGGCTAAGTCTATTAGGATTAAAAAGTTAATAACCTGTCCTCTACTTTCAAACACTCCCTTGACCCTCTATCTCTATTGCGTAAAGTGCCATTATGATGTTTTATATTCTTTTTACTCTAATCCATCTCAATTAATTTTACTGATATCACTAGTGATGCTTCGCGGTAGTTGACCTATCTTATATTCCTACATCATTATTCGTCGCCCTCGTAAGCACAAGGGGTTATTCCTTAGCCTACTTTACTCATAAATGAAATTTTGTGAGTGAATATTTATATTGGAACTTACCTCAAGGTCATGTTTCGTTGTGGATGATCTCCTTCTTATCCCTACTATCTCTTCTATATGTGAAACTCTTACTACGGACTAATAATATCTGATTTAATTAATACTGTGCTAGTATTATTTATATAATTACTTATCAATTTTACAATTTCTACATAATAAATTTATATATATTCACTAAGATAGTGATTTACGTTATTAGACTTTGGGATTTATAGGGGTGGGTTTTGGTCATTAACTGAAATATAGTAAATAGTAGTAAAATTTAGAAATAAGGGAAGAGATAAAATTGGTAGATATTTTAGCATATAGATAGTACATTATGAAATTTCTACACCAATATGGGTCGAAGATCGAAGATGGTGGAGAGTTAAACCAGCTTGGAGAAAGGGATAATAATTGTGTTGAATAAAGACGTATATACCTATACATACTCACGCTCTACACTCAATTGAATAGGTAGTTGACGGCGGTTACTATAGAGTTTTATTAGGTAGTCAATGTTCGTTAATAACATTCGATGATATTAGGAAATACAGAACAACAAATCGGCAACAAAAGATAATGAGGTTAGAGATAACTTACAGTACTAAAAAGCTAGAGATTATTGAATAGCCTGCAAAAATAAATTATGATAAGTTATAACTACTTTCAAAAAGAGCTGAATTTAGTTGAGACAGATATACGTATAACGTGACCATTAATGTGATCACTAAATGTAAATTCAACTCACCAACTCAGTTCAGATCATAACTGACCGATATAAATAGTGATACTATAGCAATATAATATAATCCTCTGTAATAATTGAAATAACCTATGATTATTTATATATAAATTTGGATGTAGTGAATGCAATATTTTATTTAAGCTTATAAACTCACAGATTGTTAAGACTACATATAATTTTAAATAATAATATATATATATATTATATCCTATTATATTCTTAAAAATTAATTTATACTCAATACTTTAACTTTTGAAAAGACTATATATAAATCATAATCTCGTTTTGAAAAAAGACATTGTAATACACTAGGTTCCATTCTCAATCTATTTGCTGTATATGATAATTGAGTAGTCTGAAATGCAACCATTGCGATGGCATTGTTTTCAAATATTATTTTACTATTTTTAAAAAAGGAAGATGATTGATTAAAAAATAAATAAATTTAAAAGTATTGAAAATAATCGTCTTTCTTTTAGATAATTATAATTATAATTATACACATAAATATAAATGCATATTATAGGCTGAAATCCATTTCCAAGGGCTAAGCTTCGACTATACCCTGACCGACCATCGCTAGTCGGCGACCTAAATATAGACTCGATCTGAATCTCATTAATGAGTAAAGAAATATGATACAGGCGAATAGATACTTATCTCAATCGAGTTTGAGGAATAATAAAAAGATATAAGTTTCATCCTCACTAAATAGTTCACCGCCTCCGAGCTCTAAAATTGTTGATTAGTTTTTAAGTTACTTCGTCCTGTATTATAATATACGTGAAGTGAGAAGCCTAAATCTATTGAGTGCTTATAAAGTAACTTGGGAATTACTTAATAATCACATTCTAATCTAAGATCGAATATATTGAGGATTTACAAGATTTTAATACGACATTTATATTATATAATAAGGATGGACTAATTATATCAATATATAAAATATAAACATTTTATATATAGATTAAAATAATAATATTTCACAATACGTGAATTATTTATTTAGTTCATACTCACTTGGTACTTATAAACATTTTATGTATAAATAGAAAGGATAGAGGCAGATTGATAAGATACACTTAATATATATAATATATATATATTTAATATCAATTATTAAATTAAATATATTATATATATATATATATATATATTTTAATTATATATATATATATACTATATTTTAATATTATATATTAATATTAGATATATATTAATTAATATATATTATATAATTAATTATTTTATTATATATAATTATATATATAATATTAATATATATTACTTATATAATTTTATATATATATATATTAAATTATATCTATACAATTATTATATACTAAATATTAATATATACTATATATATATTAATAAATTAATTTTAATATTTAATAAATATTAAATAATATTATTAATTTAATATTTATAAATAAATAATATATACTAATATTATAATTATATAGTTTGAGTACTATAACTACAGTTAGATGTCTCAACATTGACAATGAGAACGCAACCGGGTTGAATTATTTTCGGGTTATTCGCACAAACTTACGTGCAATGACAGTATATAATATAATGAACCGAATGATAATGTCCGTAAGTCAATGTGTCAAAAATTTTGATTGTTTTTCCCGATAATTTTGAATAGAAGGAGAAAAAGAGAAATAATAGTTAAATTAATTGAGGTTAAAATGATAAGGTTTATTAAATTTCACAGTCAGAGTAAATTGTTTTGAATAGGTTATTTCACTCCTTAGTATAATATAGATGTTAGGGGAAGCTAGAGAAGAAACGAAAATGAAAAGAAATAATATTACACCTCACAGAAGAGTAAGAGAAGAAACAACTTTGAATTCAAAATACCTTCCAAGTCCACTAATCTTTAGTTCGATTACTATATGAAAGTGCAAAATGTTTCTAAGAGAAGAATAAAAAGGAAAGTCAAGCCACTAATGAAAGAAATCTAAAATATCTATTTAAATATTTATTATTATTATTTTAGTTTTATTATTTTATGCTCCTTTTGAATAGTGAACTATAAAATAACCGTTAGTAGGGAATTTTCTGTAATAAATAATAATTAATATATATATTAATATATAATTAATATATATATATATTAATATATTATAATATATATATTAATATATATCTATATATTAATATATTATTATAATATATATTATACATATAAATATTTTATATATTAATATATATATATATATATATATATTATATAATATATATATATTATATTATAATTATAATCTATTATAAGTAATTATATAATATATATATATATATATATATATATTTTATTTTTTTTATTTTTTTTTTTTTTTTTTTTATTATGAAAATGCACACTCCTAGTCAAAGAAAGCTGTGAAAATAAATAAAAGGAATCTTTCCAGACTTTTCTAATACAATATTGACATGTAAGATTTACGAAGCGTAGCGGTTAAGTCTGGAGTCAGATAAGTTGGACATAGAAATGACGTCACCATGGTTGAAGATGTGTCACACAAGCTCTCCTCAAAGGAAAAGGTGTGCGATTAGGAGAATCTTAAGAATAGTATCTGATGTAATAGCGGTAATATAAAAAAAAATGACGCAACAGTTCAAAGGCAACAATAAGATTAGAGAGATTCTGTGAGTTTAGGATAGTTAATAAGGATATAAATCTTTAATTCCATCTTTAGTTAAAGAGAGAGCTGTGTAAGTAAAAAATAATAAAAATATTAAAGTATGACGAAGGTCTGAGCTGCTTGTTTTTGAATAGGATGTTGTAGTTAGGTGAAAGATTATGTCGAGCGGAGAGGTCAATAAACTTAGTGTTTGAGACAGTACTAGTGGCCAGGCTTTGTCTGCCTCAATTAGAAATTCAAGAAAGATCAAAGGTGAGTTACTCCAAGACCACCCTTCTGGCATGAGTTTTACTGGAATCGCTGGCATAGGAGTGGATACGTGGTGAAGTGATTGAGAGAAATCATTAACGAAAAGTAAAAAAAGAACTGAATGAATGAGTCAAAGGAAAATTGAGTAAAGCAAATCATTAACGAAAAATAAATAAAGAACTGAACTGAATGAGTCAAAGGAGATTTTACTCTCCATCAGCGGGATTCGAACCTGGACTCGCGTCGCTGAGTTAACAGTGACCGGGCGCTCTAACCACTAGACCATCCACGTTCCCAAAAAGAACGCTTCAAGAATAGTTTTTAAAGCTTGAAGATATTATAAATTCCTAAAGAACATCAGATTTAAAGGACTGAATCCACTTTAACACTCATGGCCAACATTATCACTTATTGGGGGAAACAATCGAGACGAGAGTTCAAGAAATGAAAATTCAATGGTATATTAAAAACAGGTTCTAATATGTCAATAACAGTCTTTCTTTCCACAAACGGGCTTATGCTTTCAAAAAATGATTTGCTAAAGATCGAAAAGTGTTAACTGTTTATTTTATGGTGTAATGAAATATACTCATAAATATGACTTCATAGTAGCTTTATGAATTTAAGGACTTATTGTAACTACTTAATTTTTGATTTTTCAACTGTAGATTTTTTGTGACTATTATTTTTATTACTAGTTTTAATTAAGCTAAATTATTACAAAGGTTTTTGAAAGTTGGAAATGTTTTATCCATAGTATTTAACATTATATAACATTTGAGATAATAATGAATTTATTATTTCATCTCAATCGTATTGTAATTTGTGCAAATGTTACAAATCTTATTTTCTATTTTATACAATTTCCATAGTCATATGTGATCAACGGATTAAATGATATTGAGTTACTGTTCATATATGTCAATTCCTTCTAGAACTACATTGAGTTACATTTCCTTTACATAACAAATGGCTTTCAAACTCCTTTTCTATGAACAATCTAAACCTATTATTATTTCACTCTATATAAATATATTCAATGCTAAAACTACATTGATACATTTCTTTACATAACAAATGCTTTCAAATCAATTTTCTATAAAAATCTAAACCCAAATGAAATATATAATTATTATTTTATTTTATATAAACTATAGTATATTTTATAAATAATAAGAAAGATAACTCTTCCATAAAAAAAGGAAAAAGCAGATTAATTAGTATTTTTTTTCATATAAATATTATAAACGGTAATTTGCAATAGATTATTTTTTTAAAAATAGATTATGAAATTATTAAATAAGTGTAGAGATATATTTTTTGCACATATAAAGCATTTTTCTGTCAAATATAATATCATAGTAATATATTCGTATCATATTTATGGTTTATATTTATTAATATTTAAATAATCTTTATGAAAATATATAATTATACTGCTGAATTGATAAATTTAATACTCTGACATACTTTTCTTTTATATATAATATTTTTTGAGGAAGTGCTTTACATACATTAAGGAATAATGGATTATCCATGGTATGTCGTGTAAGCCTGGTTAATCTATTCTGTTCTTAACAAACTTACAAGAGGCATCTTAGCATTCCCGATTTCCACCCTATTGTGAGATTTGTAATAGATCTCACCTTCACAAACTTATGGTATTATTATAAAATTGTGTTTGAGTGATAAGCTATCTATATAGAATGACTTTACAAAAGCCTAGTTGTTTGCAATTATAAGTATATATTAAAGTACAAAATAACTATTAATATATATAATATATTACTGTGAATAACAATAATTCAATTACTGTACTTTTAATAACTATTTTCTTATTTTTCCAGTGAGAACACGAAATTAAATTATATATATTTATATAATGATATATAATATATATATTATAATTATATAATATATATATTAATTAATATATTAGATAAAATTTTATTATTTTCCCACTATTTAGAATTACTAAGTAATTATGATATTAATATATAATAGGTTTTCAAGAATTGTTAGAACAACTAGGAATATCTTATATGAATAATCTCTAAAAATCAATGTGATATGTTGTGATTTTAAAATGCTTCTTAGTTATATCGAAATACATAATCCATTTTCCTATATGAAATTCTCTATTTTTAATTAGCCTATAACATCTATTTAATATATTTAGTCATTATATAGTATATAATCTTAGGACGATATTCTTAATATAATATGTTCATATTATATTCCATATTAAATTCTAAAGTTACGTAAATCTCTACCATGACTGATTCATTAAAACAGAGCGAAAATAAATGAATTTTCAAAATTCATATTGTTTCAAACTATATATCATGTCTCTTTTCATATATTATAAATAGATCATATTTATAACTATATCATAATAAAACGCAATATATATAATAGCTTCTGAGTATTAATAATATTTTAGCCGCATAGCACTAAACTCAAAATTAGCAGTTATCTAACCTATTAAAAAGAAATTTTACCAAAATAATAGGGTAGATACCAAATATACTATTCTCGAAAAGTAGGAGAGCATTATTAAATAATGAATAGCTCACACAAATACTTATTGATTCGTCTATTATACAATATAACATACGATTAATAACATAATTATATTTTCTTTAACTTATTATTATATTAGTACTAAGGCCATATAAGAGACTAATAATATGAATAAGATGTAATTAATCACCGATAATTAAAAAACAAAGGTTATTATGATAAGTTCACACTAAGAAGTATATAAACTTAATCTCTTTATTGGTTGTCTTCTTAGTCGTGTGTCTTTAAAAAATAATAGTAAAATATAAGATAAATATTGAAGGTTTAATATTTTTAGGCCATTACGCAAAATTTAGATCTATTTGAGATCATTCTTTGATAAAAATATTCAGTAAGTAATTTAAAATCAATCAAATTACAGTTATACAAGTGGTATCATAATTAGGAAGTATTAATATATAATATATTTAATGCAAGGCAATTAATCGACTATTAGATAAAAATAAAGATTACCTTTCTCTTGCAGCCAGTGTAACATAATATCAGCTGTATCAAGTAGATTTCTCTAAAAGTTCCATGACCTAAGAGTATGTATATCGACAAAACTAAGTAACATTAAGATATACCAATAATATAAGAAAGGATTACCATATTATCATATATTTATGTATATATTATATAGTACAATCATTAGATATTAATTATAGTATCGACGGCAATATTTCCATATTAATCATAATAATATTATCTTTTATAGAAAGTAAATTTAGTTATGTTAAAAATTATTTAATTCTACATAATTTAAATTAATGTTAATTGAAATTGCATTCACCATTACATGATTACTATAAGTAAACATATCAATTATAATAATTACATCACATAGCTATATTGCAGTGATTCGTGTATATAATAGGCCGGTAGGTACTGTTCATTATGACTATGGTATCATTTCACGTCTCAGGGATAGTCTAATACTCTATTTGATAGATATAGAGAGGTTCTCTATTACCTAAAAGGTATTTGTTACTGTGAGAAAGGATCATATATTGTTATTTACTAATATATGTATTATATCTATCTTGAGGTATAATTTAGTAGCCTGATAATATATATAACTAGGGATAGTTATAATATCTAATTAGAGTATAAGTTAATATATTAGTATTATATAATTATAATAATACTTGTAATAAACTACTTCAACACTCTTGCAAATATTATCATATATAGATCTTGATTCATTTACGTAATTATCTTTAAATATATCATGGATAAATTATTTTATAGCAACATTCTTAAGATATGTTATTTAACGGTTAAAATTTAATCAAAATCTCACAGATCTAATAGAAAATATAGATATTAATATCATTTGAATTTTTCAGTATCTTTGTATATAATTGACTAACTTCAGCCTAATTTGGATTTGTTAAGTGTATTTGTAATGGTGCATTATTTATTTTTATTTTTTAAAGTACAATTTTCATTAACGTTTTTTTGCTACCGATTATGGTTTAAGCTAACCACTTGTTTTTTTTATTCCTAATTTTTTTTCTTTATTTTCTCAACTTATTCTATTTGTTCTTTCTATGTATCTTTTAATCTGACTTTTCTTTCGCACATATCAGAATTGTGGGACTGAGTCTGAAATTAGAAGAAAAATACACATAATACAATATATAATTTTTTTTTTTATACTTCTTTTATTTTCGATTATCATTTTTTTATAACTGATTTACCTGAATTTTTTTTTTTTATGAAAAATATTGAAAATTCATAATCTTATTCTGATATGCCTTATTAAAGGTTATAAATATTTTAGAAGGTTTAAATGATTTTTCCTCAAGGTCAAATGACGTAGTCTATGTACGTGTTGGTGGTTATTTGTAATATATTAATTCTTTCAGGAAGTGAGGTTCGAAATTCAGTCTCACGTAATATTATGTTAGTTCAGAATAAGCGGAAGGTGTATGTGTAATGTGATTATTGCCGTAACATTCATATGACTTATATTGATTCTCCAGACAGGAAAACACATATCATGCTATCACAATTACTCTTTATTTCATCAAATTTTTTTCTACAAAAGGCGATCAAACAAGATTTTAACTTTCCCTAAATGAAAGTATCTAACTGATGCTTCCTTATTATATATTCAGATAATTCTGGGCCCACATGCGAATGCCGGGTGACGATCGTGCTTCTGCGCTCAACCGGGAATATTTCTCCAATTATCTTTTCTTGAGTAATTAGAAGATATATTATTGAAAATTGCACACATATTATTCAAGTTATCTTTATAGTCTCACGAGCATGCTATATTCACATTATCAACATTAGTATTTATGTATTAGAGATAATCATATTATTAGGACTCATTTAAGCTTAGGGCATTCCAGTTGGTTAATGATATGTTTTGTTATGTTTAATGTATTAAATTATAATGTGGGCATCAGGAATATGTTATTGGGGTGTGCTTATATAACTAATTTTAAAAAGGAGGACGTTTACCCATAACGCCTCTGCTAATTTTCTCTTAGGTTCGAAGTCAGGAGCGAAGGATATATTACTCTGGGAAACAGATCACTAGAATAAAGATATCTTGGGAAAAAATAAGTATACACCATATTCGAGAAAATTTTTTTCTATTCTGCACAATACTGTGGCATTGATAGGTTTCATACTTTCTATTGTCAAAACATCGATGCTAAGGGTAATTTAAACAAAACTTACCACACTCCCTATATTCAAATACATAGAGCATATTATCTGTTATGTACACATATCTATGCTAGACTCATCGACCAGCAGACATGCACATATCAGTACCTCGAAGGATTAGAGTTAATAAAGTCAATTACCACGATCAAAGCATACACACTACCTGATGATACGACACACATAGTGCTCCACATGACTAGATAATGATGAGTGGTAGTTTGGGTCCCTCACGATTATGCTCTCTTATAAAATTATGAACCGTAGATTAATAAATAGAACAAATGATATAAGTTTAGTTATGAGGACATAATAGATACATTAATGCACCTTTATTAACGCATTAAAATAAAATATATATAAAGAATAATAAAGAATAAACTTATTTATTTTATTACTCAATTCTTTATTTATAATAATATCGGGTTAATGTCATATATTCTATGATATTTAATAATATATGTACACGGTGTGATAGAATTGTGTCATTAATATAATCAAGGAGAAAACTGACTAAAGCATTAAGAAGAATAATATGTGTTTACCCATAAACAAAACAAAATTCGTTTCTGTATAAATTGATTTTTATATAAATGCAGAATATCGAATAAATCAGTTAATTTTGGTTTTAGAGATTCTGTTCAGTTTGATTCCATACATTATTGTACATTCTTATTTAATGAAAGGTTTTAAGTCTCATGTAATACATGGGAAAATAAATTACAAAAAATAATTATAGTTTGGTTTTTGTCTGCGTTTAGGGTGAAAGTCTAGAAGACATATAAACCTGAAGTTGGTATATAACAAAAAAGAATATATGTAAATTACATATATATTGTACTTCTCAAGGTGAGGACCGATAAACCGGGAAAGATTTTGTAACTTCAATACCATACAAGAAGAGCGTTGCATGCGCACCCGCAGACACACTAGAAGCTTTTTAGTTGTCGCCACCATCGAGGTACCGATCGGTCGCTAAGGGGTAGTGGTGTAAAATTTTATCTATCTCTTAGTCCTTCTTCGGCGCACAAACTAGAGTTAGGGAGGTCTGCCAGGACACGGCCCATGCTCAATGAGCCACGCTGCCCTAGGCGACATGAACCTGCTCCTCGTGGCTAGTGCTGTCGTGTCGTGTTGCCCACACTTTGACTCCAGCCTACTGTAAAACAGTATGCCGGTACAGTATATATTATATATTTCGTCGAAAGATGTAAATAAATCCTAAGGGCGACGAAAATCCGGCACTTAGTTTGTGTGCCTTGAATATAAGAATATAACAGAGAGAAACAAAAAAAGACAAAACTTTACCCAATATAATTTATAGATTGTAGCTCGGACAAAAATTCTTGTTTGCCAGCAAAGTGAAATGGTGGACCTTAAAAACTATGCGCAAGGAAGGGAGCGAGGTGGTGAGGCGTTATATAGATGGAAAGGCAAAGGAAAGACAAGGATCTTGAGAACTAAGCTTTTTTTGAGAGACAACTCTGAGGGCAAAAAAAACTACATTAAAAATACAAGTCTAAAAAGAACAGGTCAAATTATAATTTAGATAGTTTTGTTCCTACAAAGTGTTGGTTTAATATTATTTTTATGTTATTATTGATTTATTATTAATTATTATTTATTATTCTTATTATATCAACTAGGGGAACAAAACTTTTATTGACCTGCATATGAATAAGATTTCCTTCTTATGCAATTTTTTTTTTTTGCGGCGTGGTGTTTCCCCATAATTATATTATGGTGGTTGTTACAAGGTTCCAGGTTTTGCCAAACCATTAATAGGAAAGACAGCACTTAAAAAAAAAGATAAAGACAAAAAAAAAAAAAAAAATAAAATAAAAATAATATATTACCTTTTCAATTTATACAAATGAAAACCGATATATATTTTTTCTATTACTCAACAATATATGAAATTTTCACAGCATATATGCTTGGGCAAGACAAACGAAATTTTTATTTTTAAATTATCTCCTTGTAATTCGGCTCCCCCATTTTACCCTCTGTTCACGGGAATAATCATTTTTTTCCAATTCTTTCCATGTTTATATGTTGAATAGTGGTCACAATACTCCAAAAAACAAAGAATACCGCAATCGATAATATACAATACGATGCTTTTAAATACAAAAAAAATTATATCTTATAAGATATGTTCAGCAAAATTTTTACTCTCCATCTAAGCGGGAAATTCGAACACTGTGACTCCGCCGTCTGCTGAGTTAACGCTAACCCGTGAGCTCTAATCCACTAGGCCAATCGTGTGTGTACTGTCTTGCCCAAATATATAGGGTCTGGTGGAAAATAGAAAATTGTTATAAGTTTCAGAAATGATCAATGTTTTACAAAAAAATAAAAAAAAAATTGACAAACGTTTTTCTAAAAAAAATTTTCTATTAAATCTCGGCAAAGAACACTTGTGACCTTATATGACACAACACCCCAATAGACCTTATTTTTGGAGTACAACTCCGGATAAACTAATAAAATTATCACACAGTATGAAATACTAGGTCAAAATAGAAAATTTGTCTCCTTCATTGTTTGTTAATTATTGTTATTATTATTATTGATTTTTAAATATTTCTTATTATTATTATTGAAACAAAATTTTTATTGACCTGAATATAAGATTTCCTTCTTATGCAATTTTTTTGCGCTGGCTCCAAAATTATATTTGGTGGTTTTGTCTACAAGTCCAGATATGTCCACATTAATAGGAACTAAAAAAAAAAAAAAAGCAATAAAAAAAAAAAAAAAAATAATTACCATAATTAACATGAAAATAATCCGATATATATTTTTATTACTTGTCTATTGTTTCATAAATATGAACTATTTTATTCACGACAGCATATGTGTAGTATTGCGCTCTGGGGCAGAATAGGACCACACAGTCGCATCTTTTTATTTATAGAATTATCTCTTTGTTATTCCATTGAGCAGTTTTGACCGATATTCCATCTGTTTGCGCTGGGAATTAATAGTCATTTATTGTTTCCTCGCGGGTGATATCTGACACTTGTTCCGGTTCGATGTCATCATGTTTGCAACTGGCAATCATGGTCGCTCATCATGCGTGAGTCACGTTTCTTTATTGGGGCTAGAACTCCAAAACACACTAAGGAGTCGTCACAGAAAGCATAAAACAAAATGACGAAATGTATTTGGGATATCTTGATCAGCATTTGAAAAATACAGTGAGACGGTGACGAGATTGGTTTCGGCCTGCTCAATGAAGAGCGGAAGAGTTAAACACAGTATAATATTGTGGTGACAGCAGTTGGCTGTGAAAGTTAGGCGGGTCGCTGTTGATTCATGGATTTTAAACTTAATTTTAGATAGTACGAGAAGATACAACAGTATTATTTTTAGTAATAATATGTTAGGGGTATTTTGTATTTAATTAGCTAAGTTTCGAAGCATGTGATAGATGTGAGTGGGTCGGTGCCCGCTGAAATATAATGAGTCGTTAACTTTGTTTATTTTATTCTACTATAATCTACTGTGCATATGAAAAGCTATGTGATGATATATGAATATATGGGAACTTCTAAGTCAAACTTATAAACGTAGAGGGGGTTATAGAATTACTGCTCTAGGGTAGGACCGAAGAGGGACTTTGACTTATGGTTACTCATTATCGTTTGTCATCTTTCACTTTTGGAATTAAAAAGCAATGCGAGTTCTCGAAACAATTACGGTGAAGTGGTTATATCAGATTCCATAATTTGTATTAACGACGGAGAACATTTTATGGGTATTTTAATTTTCTCCAATTTCTTCGCCATTTTTTCGAAGCCGAATATCTAGTGATGGCTGGGTTCCGCGATATGTTCCATTGCTTCAAGTTAAGCAGCTTGACTTTAGTTTGCATTAGTTTTTCACTCGTGGTCTGAACGGAGTGTGCTAGATGTGCGGGGGCTGGAAGATATATATATATATAGTATAGGGCTAATTTTATTTATTATATATTTCATGTATTAGTAGGTATAGTATTGGAGTATTATAGGTTTGACTAACACAAGGGTGTTATGAGGTCCGGTGTGGAGAAGTGCGGTGAGGTATTAGTAGGATATATTAATATATATTATATATATAGTACGTATGTCCGTATAGAGGCATAGTTATATGAGTAGGTGTGGTATACCGGATGGATTCTCTTGGCCGGATATAGAGATTTCATTATGGCCATAGAGGATGTACTTGGACTATATTGAGGCTTTTGAATAAGCGGACGAGAGTATGATTGGAAAGTCTAGATGGTGTACGTATTTTGCGGATTTCAATTAAACAATTGTTTTAGAAAGGTGGGGCGAAGATGCTGAAACAAGTGGTGACGGACGGTGTTGCCGTATGAGGCGTGTGATTCGGATGGAGTTGGTTGGGGGTCGGTGCAGGTTGGTTGAGTCTGGATTTAGAGACGAAACTATTATTAAAAAGAGATTTCTTTTAAATAGCGCTCATCTCCTGTGGGAAATATCATGTAGTAATAATTACCTTAAAGAATAATCATGTGTAATCGGTAAAGTAGGACTCTGCGTGTTCAACCTTTAAGAATATGAACCATAACCTCCAAGGATGGAAGTCCGGCGTGGAATCTGGCGTGAAAATCCATTATGCAGAAGGGAAAATTGCAGTAAGAAGGAGAGAGAAGTAAGGTCAACTACTTTGAACTGGTGCTCGCATTGTCGGGCTTTGAAGTCGGTTGTAATATGAAATTAGGGTATTCGCGAACTCAAATTAGACTTTCATTTCAATGATTTGACAGTGAATGAAAGATAGTTTGCCAGAGTGCGGCCTTCGAAACTCAAAATGTTTGATTTTTATCTTCGGTTAGCGTGGGGGAATGATCCATGCGGAGAAAAAGTGCTAGTTTGGGAGGGAAATGAAAGTCCATGTTTCCATCTGCGGCAGATGATCGAAATTTGAATTTAAAAGAAAATAAATTAAGCAGACAAATAAAGCAAGGAAGAAAAAAAAGAAATAAAGAACAAATTGATTGTTATATTATATTTATTAATTCCATCGGCAATTTCTTTTTGTAAATAATGCTGAAACTGGTAAAATTTTAATATAAAAGGAATGATGTCGTGGCTTTGTAATGAGAATGGTATATATGTAATATATTATGTACTATATAGTAATATATATATTATATATTATTATATATACCTATATATAATGATATATAATATATTATATATATATATATAAAGTCAAGTATGTATATATTAATATATATATAATATATATAATATACTTATATAAATATATATATTATATATATATAATAATATTATATATAAATATATATATAGTTATAATGATATATATATATACTATAATAGTATATATTATATATATAATATATTATATATATATTTATATATAAGAACTCTAATCATATATATATACTATATATATATTTTATATATAATATATATATATTGTAATTATATATATATATATATAATTATATATATATATAAATAAATATATAATATATATATATATCATATATATATATATATAAGATTATTATATATATAATAATTAGTTAATTAGTATATTATAGATAGTATATATATATATGTATATATAAAAGTACTACTATATATATATATATATATATATTATATGTATAATATATAATATATATATGACTATATATAATAATAATATATATATATCATATATTGTATAATTATTATTATATATAGTATATATATATATATCTATGATATAATATTATATATATATATTATATATATATATACATATTATATATATAATATATAATATATATATATATTATACTATATATAATATCATATATATTATATATATCATATATAATATAGTAATATTTATATATATTATATAGTATAAATATATAGTATATAATAATATATATATATATACTTATATAGGATAATATATATATTATATATATACTATAGTATATTATATATTATATATATATATATATATATATAATATATATATATTATATTGTTATATATATATATATATATATATATTTATATATATATATTTTAATTTATATATATTTATATACATCTACTACTATATATTTATATATATATATATATACTATTTAATATAATATATATATATATATATAGATATGTATATATACAATATATATATATATATATTATACTTTATATATATATATATTTATATATATATATATATATATAATACTATATTATATAATATTATATTATATACTATATAATAATATTTATATATATATATATATATATATATAATATGTTTATCTGTATAAGTGTATTTATTATTGATTATTATTAATTATTATTATTTGTTATTTGATATTCATGTGTATTATTATTGATTAATATATTACTATATTTAATTATTATTAATTATTATTAATAATTAATAGCATTAATTTCTAATTATAGTAATTACCGTGAAATCTCTAAATTTCTAGTTAAGAGTATTTTAATTATTATTATTATTATTATTAAATGTATTATTATTATTAATTATTATTATTATTATTGAATCAAATGATTATCATTATTATGATTATCAGAGTATTAATTAATATTATTATTAAATTTATTTATATAGTATCTATTTTCAATAGATTATTATAATTTTTCAAAATACTATTATTGATTTCTAATTAATTATTGATTATATTATTATTAATTAATTATTAATTATTATTATTATTGATAAATATTGATAATTATTCATATAATTATTATAATTATTATAAATTATTTAATTATTATAATTATTAATAAAATATTATTATTTATTATTATTAGTTATTATTGTTATTATTAATTTATTATTGAATTATTATTATTATTATTAATTATTATTTTATTATTATTATTTATTATTAAATTATTATTATTGTAATTATTATTATTATTAATTCATTATTATTACTTATTATTTCATTTCAATATTTTTTTTGCATTAGCTTTTGCAATAGTCATATGTAATTCATTCAGACTATAATAGTGTTATCATTAAAACACTATTATATACTTATATAATTTTATATTTTTCCAATTGTTTTAAACAACTTAAAATAGCGGTAATTATGTTTTGAGGCACAAGAGACTCAAGCCGTGGTTTGCAATTAGTAGAAAGTGAGCTCAAGTGATGAATTGCGAAAATATGTCTATATATACGTATATAATTATATATATAATACTATTATTATATATATATATATATATATATATATATATATTAATTATATATATATTATATATATTAGTATATATATATACTATATATATAATATTATATATATATAGGCTATCTTATAAGATGTTGACCCGTCCAGGAACAGAAAATCAATAAAAAATGTAACGTAAATATTCAATGATCTGAGGTTCAAATACATTAGTCAAGTACCGGAGTTTGTTCAAAAGATGTAATCGTGTAAATTAATATTAACAAAAATTTAAAAAGAATATTGACTATTACTTATTTTATTTTTTTCTTCACACCGTATAGTCTGGTATAAATAATGAGTAGCTTATGGCCGTGCTTAGCTATTTATTTACAGTTTAATACGAAAGAATTGTGAATGTTATTTTTAACGCATGGTAATACTTTTCTTAATTATTTGATGATTTTATAATATATTTTAACTGTTATAAGATTCCGGGTGGGGCCTTCGGCCCCTCCCTGCTTTCATATATGTCATCGAGGCCCCCGCCGCGTCCCCAGAGGCGGGTGCCCCCGCCACACCCCCGCTCTGCGAAGCTCGCGGGTCCGAGGGGGAGAAGTTTT
>JABUQX010013865.1:65000-75000 GCA_015478945.1 Trachelipus rathkii
AAATATTCTATATAACTAATTATACTCTTATGTGGTCGTGTATTCCTATCTCTGCTATACCTCCATTAGTAATGTGAGTGTTTAACCCCTTCAAATATCCTTTTCATTTCACCATCTATTGTCTATTATTTCAGTGTGATTGACACGCTTATCCTTGCTTATACCCTATTCATATTGAGCTACTCTGGTGAATTTTCTTGTACATTTCTCTTCCTTACTCTTTCCATTAACTCTCACGCCTATATATTTTACATTTTCCATTATTTATCTCGTACTCCACTCTATTCTCAATATCTCTCCCTTACTCTTACCTTTACTGCTCCTATATAATATTAACTCCGTTTCTTCTGTGTTTTTGTGATAGTGAAGATCGGTCAATTTACTAGAGAATTGTGTGGTGAATCACAATATAAAATATCCAACGTCTGCATCACTACCTATCTGCACTTTTAGGAATCCGAGTTTCTAGGCTAATGTGCACCTGCGATATAATACTATGTAATTGAATATGAAGTACAATTCATCCGAATAGGTGTTGGCTTGCTTCACCCTCGTTTATACTTAGATTCAATTCTTCGATAAAAACTAGTAAGATTAGGTTGGAAATACGCTCTTTGCTTGTTTTAATGCTATTGCGTATTGACATCGACCATTCTTAATTGCTCAAGATGTTCATATTCTATATTCATTTACTAGAGTATGTGGACTCGAATAACATTGACAGAAGCACCTATCAGAATTCTGAGATCTCGACTGGATATTATCTGATGCGACACTGTCGACAGTGTTCAGTCTGCACTCGGCATGATATGGTCTGAAATGAAAGCTTTCTTCAGATTATGAAGCGTATAAAGTAGGTATTGTTGTTAAATATCACGATAGATTGTTTTTATACCCAAGGGGAGCTTGAGATCATTTTCGAATACAGAGATTTGATAGGCCTTTTGTTCTTTCTAAATCCGTGTGCTTCCAGCTTGGCTCTTACTACTATTTCAACTTTTCTCTAAATTATTTCATATTTTTTACAGATGGTTCACAAGGAAATGCCTATAGTTTTTACCAGTCTCCTGTTTCTCCTTTTCCTTATATATTCCTATAATTGCTTTCCCATCTTTTATTTTCAATCACTCTATATTAAACAGTTTCAAATTTCTTTTTCATTTCTCTCCTCCCTTCTTTATCATTCCTATTGGTATCCATTTACCGTGTTCGTTCTCATCGGCTTTCAGAGCCTCTTATTTTCCATATTATCTTCCTCATCCTCATTATCTACTCTACAATCTTTCTTCCCCTCCCCCTGTTCATCATCATTTGGAGTTCACTGAATGTTGCTCCCGTCATCTCCCTGTGTGTCTATGATTACCAATTATCCTTGCTTATCATGAGTTCTGCAACTTTCCTGCTTTGATCGCCATATAATGTTTTTGTTGCGTCTAAAAATCTTCTTCTATCTCTCAACCTCGTCAGCATTTAATCATTTCTCGCTCTCTCGTTTGCAGCCTCTTCTTTTACTCTTCTTTCATCTCTATGCATCATTTCCTTGCCTCAACGATATTGGAGCCTTGTTTGAAGTTCTATTTTTCAGCAACTCTATCTACCGTTTTCCTAGGCTCTCTATTAGCAGTCCTGATCGTTCTATGAGCTGGTAAGCATCAGTGTATGAGTGTCTATTTATAGATGTATCCATCGCTAGCACTAGACTCTATCTTCATAGGCAGAGTTGTGCTGTAAGGTAACTTAAGATCGCTGTGTGAAGCGTAACACAATCTCTGTGTTGCTTATAGGTATAACAATCTATGATTGTATACGATACTTCTAACTACGATTGGTCCATACATTCTCACTAATAAATGATCATAAAGAGCTACTGGGATGGTAGATGTTAAAGATATTTTTCATTTGTAATGTATAACTTAAACATTCAACCGTCTATGAGTGAGACGAGAGTAGAGAGAGATGTAGATTGAGCAGATGAGTTGCGCACGTGTATCTTGACAGTTAGTAGGTGATGTGATGAGTGGACTAGATTCATGTAGACGGCAGAGAGTGTCAGCAAGAGCGATTGAATGAGTCGAATGCCTGTGATTGAGGAGGTTGTTGTGCGTTTTTACGATAGGAAGATTTATAGTTGTACTGTTAAATGTTGGTAGAAGGATTTGGATACTTTGTATTTTTTGAGGCTTTGAAAATAGTTTTCTCTGTTCCAATTAGAAATTAGAGAAATATCAGAAGATGTTACCATTGCTTCACCGAACGTCCGGAAGAATAAATAGGCTTATTAGCCCGGTAGCTCAGTGAAGAGCACTCTACCCTATCAAGCAAGGAGAAGAGTTATCATATATATCTAAACTAGATTTGTTGTAGAAGAATGTAGTGAGATATTACTGATCTTAGTCTTTGTAGATTAAGTACATATTCATCTTCAGCTGAATTAATAATACTGGTTATCGTTACATCCTCGAATCGGGCTTATGCTCGTGAGCGGTGGAATCAAATGGTAGAAAAAAAAATCCACTCGATCTTTCAGCACCTATCACGAGTTATTTGCAATTGGCTACAACGTCTTTTGCTATAGAAGAATAATGAAGGGTGGTGAATAGCTGGTAATTCTTCTTAGTGATGGCAGATATGGTCATCTTTGAATTGGAAGAACTCTGAGCGGGACACACCATTGAACTATTCTTGATTTTTTACTGATGACGCGACCGTCACACGCTGCTGTGCTTAGTCTCCCGACATCGACGAATAATCAGGGAAATAAAGATAGATACCGAAGGAGGGAAGTTTAGAAATCAGAGCCACACTGAGAGAAATGTATGCTTAAATTAAATATAATATTTTATTTTCAAAAATATTTTATTTGAAATATAAAATAGGGTTTTAGACATTAATGTTTCGCTGAGGGACGTTCTTTCTGGGTCGGATGTTTGTAGTGAGAAGAAAGAAGAAATAAATTATTAATCTGGCATGAGGATAAAAGTTGGTCCACAAATTACATTTACTGCAAGAAATAGTGTAGATTATTGTATAATATTTAAGTAAGGTTAGTTATGTTAAGTAAGTAAGTAAGTAAGTAAGTAAGTAAGTAAGTAAGTAAGTAAGTAAGTAAGTAAGTAAGTAAGTAAGTAAGTAAGTAAGTAAGTAAGTAAGTAAGGTTATTTAAGTTGCGTTAGGTATTATAAATTTAAACTTATTACTTGGAAACTTTAATCTTTTTGCTTATTGGTTAAAAAAAACGTAGCAACTTTAATCTTTATGCTTATTGGTTAAAAAAAAAAACCTAAAGTGGGAAAAATACAAAATTTTATTAAATAAACCTTTTCGGTGAAAGATCGTACTGAATAGCCAAATACTTATATTTAATTCAAACATCCGTTTATCAGTGTATGTGCCAGGCTTTCACTAAAGTTTTCGATATATATCTAGTACCACAGCAGAAGATTGAGAACATAGAACTAAGAGTCACAGAAAAGTGAAAGATGATCTTAAGTAGATCGTTCCTTACGAAAACATTACTCGAGGTAGGAGATAAGATTACAAGATTTAAAATGGTTCCAAATTCAAAAATTTGGCAACTACTGACGTTAAAGCAATAGTAAGTTAAAGCAATAGAGGGTTAGTGGTAGTTTGGTAGTTAGAGGGTTAGTGGTAGTTTCCCCTTTTCGACACAGGTTGAATGATGTAAAAAAGTCCAAGTTGATAGATAGACATAGTCGAAAGACATCTTATGTAGCTCGTAAGAAAGGGGCATTGGCCTAAATTATGACCACTTCCCCTTTTCGACACAGGTTGAATGATGAAAAAAAGTCCAAGTTGATAGATAGACATAGTCGAAATAGTTTTTACCAAGGCAGGGTGTAAGCTCAGAAGGACAAATTTTAAGAAGAACAGGTGAGAAATCATCAGGACTCTACAGGACTCTTCAGGACTCTACAGGACTATACAGGACTATACAGGACTATGTTAAGCCGAGGAAGAGCAAAAAAAAAAACATCTTTTGAGAAAATTGCAATATTAGGAATGAGTTGGAGGTGTTGGAGAAGGATGACCTGCATTGGAAACATTTAAATTAGAATTAGGTGTGAGTGAAAAGTTCATGTTTAGGAGGAGGTAAGAATAGAGTTGTGATGACTCCGGAAGAAAGGAAAGGAAGAGGGACAGAAGAGAGTTGTGATGGCTCCGGAAGAAAGGAGAGGAAGAGGGAAAGAAGAAGAGTTGTGATGATGTCCTCAGGATCGCAATGAGAAGGAACGGTTAGAAAAGAGTTGTCTTGATGTCTCTCACAGAGTTGTTGATTGGCTCCTATGACCAGGTAAAGTACGAAGACGCGGAAACGAAAGAGTATGTGATGACTCCGGAAGAAAGGAGAGGAGGAGGGAAAGAGACAGCGTTGTGATGGATCCGGAAGAAGGGAGAGGAAGAGGGAAAGAAGAGAGTTGTTATGGCTCCGGAAGAAAGGAGAGGAAGAGGGGAAATATTGGATGACTAGAAAGAATTATGGTGCTGTACATTATTCTAATTTGTCTAAACATATTTCATTGAATATCGTTCGATAGAGTCTCTAGGGACTTCCAAATCGTTTCTCTTCCCAAGGTCGTGACTTTAATTTGACTTCACCCTAAAAAAGGTTAATCACGCATCGGGCATCTTCATTCGACACTCAGAGTAAGTGCACTGTCCTGAGTCCTTGACGTTAGCGGACTCTATCCAGTGGTGGAGCCGGGGCCTGGCCTTTTTCTAGGAATCCTTTTTGGAGTTGGGCTCTAACCTGATTCTATGTTGTCAATCCGCCCCAGCTATACTGCTCATGAACCGCGCACGGAACGCGAGTAGAATGGCCAGGTGAGGGGTAGATAATTCCATGCAAAAGGGCAGCAGGTGCCATCGGGTCAACCCTAAGAAAGATCACTGAATTTTCAACAGAGAAAAAGAGTTTATAATGTTAGGACAGAGAATTGAATTTTTATCATTGCAAGGTGTAATACTATAAGTTGCATGAGTTTCTGGAGAGAGAGAGAACAAGAGAGAGAGAGAAGACAATGAGAAACGGAGGAGAGAGAGATGCGATGAGGAGAGAAACCGCGATGCACGGAGACTTTGAGAGAGAGAGGAGAGAGAGAGAGAAAGGAGATGAGGAGAGAGAAAATATATATATAAAAGCGAGAGAGAGAGGGGGAGTGGAGTCTAAAGATGGATCGGGTCGGTAGATCTACTCTTTATTCTTGAAGAGATTAATCAAAACTAATGGAATAAAATTTATATTTTTTATTCTCTATATTTGTCTTAAATGAGAAGATAGAATATGCTGGATGTAATTAACCTTCTCATATTTTCGAGAGAAACGCAGTGCCCGTTATGCATCCTGCTTCTCGCATCTTACACTCTGAACTACGGTCATCTTTTACCTTAAATTAGTTCGGTCATACATTCATTTACATAATCATACATAATACATGGAAGTGCTGTTGGGTCGTGGACACGTTTCAATTGTGTTAATTATCAATTATTGAATTATTGATAAAAAACTGTATTAAATTAATTAAAAGTACATAATACAAAAAAGATTTTCACTCTAATAAATGTAAATTTTGTTTGTTCCTATGTATTACATTGGATTCAATCATAATATGATCTTAAGCTACTGTGTGTTCTGAAGCCGGCGTTCTATCGAGTGGGTTAATATGTGATGGAATGTTGCACTTTGCTAGCCAACGCATCTGCCTACTAAAACTTTTATGGAAATTTGTGACTAATACAATGGATCAATTTAAAATCATATTGTTTGAGCTTATGTGTTTAATGGGACCGGACAACGTAGTAATAAATTATATTACAGACATAATATGAAAATATTATATAATTATACTATATAATATTAATTTATGTTTTTAACCAACAAATCTACATATTATAAAATTAATTTTATTTTTGAAATCTATGTTTATTTATAAATATTTTTAATATCTAATAAATTTTATTTAAATATATTTATATCATAAATATCTAATTCATTATATTAGAAAATAGAATTATATATTATATTACCATTATATTTAATAACTAAATAAAATTTAAGGATATGAATCTGCTGTAGATTGACAGAATTCAATTATTATTTATTATATTTTATTAATTATTATTATTATTATATTATTTATGATTATTTATTTGTAGTTATTATTATTTCATTATTATTTATTATTTTCATTTAAATTAAGACTTAAGTTAAAAAAAAACAGGAAGAAAATTGCCAGCAGTAATTACGGCGAATATTTTATTAAAAATAAATAAACATTAAATTTAAATCTTTAATTTGTATTGCCAATATAAAAATCTCTACGTAGTATTTGAGTTTACGTTTTTATTACGTTTTCAACAAAAGTCGATTTTCTTTCTAATATATAATAAATAATAATAATATAATTAATAATAAATTAATAATAATATAATAATAATAATATTAAAGAAATATCTTATAATTATAATTATTATTAATTATTATTTTTTAATGATAATTATTATTATATTTTAGTAATTTGATTTTTATTTTCATTTTATTTATTATTATATTATTATATTATATAATTTATTTTATTATTTATTTATTATTTTTATTTAATTATTAATTTATTATTATTAAGTAGTAGTAGTAGTTAGAGTATATAGTAGTAGTATAGTTAGATAGTTAGGTATACAAAATAAAATGACGTCATAAAATTTTATTCTTCTTTACACTATACCTTGTGTAGCCTGCTCGTACTATTTTTATTAATTATTATATTATTATTTACTTTAATTATTATTATTACTTCATTTTGTTTTTCTTTTATTTTATTGTCTTCAAAAATAACTTTCTCATCGCCTTTCGAAATATATTTTAAAGTTAATAATAATTTTTATAAATATTATTATTTTTTTCTTTCATAAAAACCACTTTTATCTTTCTTTATTATTATTATTATTATTATTATTATTATTATTATTATTATTATTATTATTATATTATTATTATTATTATGTATTATTTAAGTTATTAATAATTTTTACAATTTTCATTATATAAAATATATTTGATTTAAAATTAAACAAGGCATTTTATTTATTTATTTATTTATTTATTATTATTATTATTATTATTATTATTATTATTATTATTATTATTATTATTATTATTATTATTATTATTATTATTATTATTATTATTATTATTATTGATGGGAATAATATATTTAAAGTTTTATGATGATCATGGCTGATAATGATTTTTAATTTTTATATTGAAAATCCGAAATCTTCTTTGACAAGAAAAATAATAGTAAATAAAATATAAAGTAATCCTTTCTTATATTTGAGATTCTTTTGTCTATTATATAATAAGTAAATTAACAAGATTAATAAATAAAATTACTTTAACACAACCACCTCCAACTAAGTCTAACTTATGACTATTTATTTCAAAGTAACAGAAGGTTAAAGCCAACTGGCTGACTTTAGTCTTACTCTTTATTCGGCTGGCTGGATCGGTATCGGCTGGCTGTTTTGACTCTCGTTTTCAACGGAAATTTTTTTTGTCGGAATAAACATATTTGTACTGGCTGAGAAGTGGCTGACTCTCATGGCTGGCGTTTTTGTATTTTCGCTTTCAATGGCTGGCTGATTTAATTCTCAACTCTGAACTAAATATTCTATTAAAACTTAATTAGGAAGTTAATTGAATTGTATTATTTTTAAATGAAGATTTCAGACTCATTCTGACTCCTTTAAAGATATAATCATTTTCAGAAATTTCCATTTCATGACGCTTCTTCTTCTTATTAAGATATATTATTAAAAATAATTAATTAATGTATTGAAATAAAATAAATGGGTTAACTGTTAATAATAATCAATAAAGTATAATTATCTAAATGCCCCATTATTATTGTTATTATTTATTATATTATTATTATTATTATTATTATTATTATTATTATTATTATTATTATTATTATTATTATTATTAGTAGTAGTAGTAGTAGTAGTAGTAGTAGTAGTAGTAGTAGTAGTAGTAGTAGTAGTAGTAGTAGTAGTAGTAGTAGTAGTAGTAGTAGTAGTAGTAGTATTTCAATTCTTTAAAAAACTAAACTTAACTATGCATATTATATATATATATAGACATATATGTCCTTAGGAATTAAAGTCAATCAATTCAAATATATAAGAATTAGTATATATCCTACGATATTATCTATATTCATATATAGATATATAATATATGTACTTATATATTATATATAGTTATTATAGGTGTTATAAATTATACAGTATATTATATATAATATTATATATATTTAAATAGTATATATATATATAATATATAAAAGGTTACCTATAGTATGATCGTAAGGTTAATATATAATATAAAGCCTAATAAGACAGTTTTCAAGTTTTCAGCTTGGAAATCACTGAGAAATAAGTAGTTATTAGAACCCAATGAAGAGTTCTTGAGACCCCTAATTGGGGTCACATGGAATCGTACTGGGGCACTTCATTCCGGTCCAAAATATGGGTTCCATATACCCTTCTATAGATTCACTATGCTCACCGAGTTCCTATAGTGATTTTCAAGCTTAAATGTTGAAAACTCTTGAATGAGGTTTTCATTTTGGGTAAGATTTTTAGTTAAGTGAGGAAATTGTTTTGTACTTTTGTGCTTTTGTGAGGAAATTGTTTTGTACTTTCTCTAAAGGTTACACTCTTGTCAGGTCAGTTAACCCGTGTCCTAGCAAGAGTGAATATATATATATATATATATATATATAATATCTATATGTATTATATTTTAAATATTAAATGACAACAGTAATATAAGAAATATATATATATATATACTATACAAATACATGTTATAGATGGGTATATTATATATACAGTATCAAACAGTAATAATATATATATAATAGCGTATGATATCCAACTAATAGGCCTATAACTATATATATATATTAATATATATTACTATATATATAATGGTCAGTTAACCCGTGTCCTAGAAATATATAAATATATATATATATATATATATATATCCGTGGGCAATGGCGAGAGCCCTATGAAATTAGAGCGAATTTGAAAAGAACGAGAATAAAAGGCCAAATGAAATTTCGACATGCTCTGATGCACGGGATTTGAAAGTGTCCAAGTCAAAGAAAGTTAGAAAAATAGATGAAGGAACTGTGTTCCAGTCTGGGATCAGAGAGAGAGAGAGAGAGAGAGAGAGAGAGAGGAGAGAGAGTTAGAGAGAGAGGAGAGAGAGAGAGAGAGAGAGAGGAGAGAGAGAGAGAGAGAGAGAGAGAGAAGAGAGAGAGAGAGGAGAAGGTCATTAATGAAAAGTAGAAAAGGAATTGGGAGTAGGACAGAACCTTGAGGTAACACAACACACCATTAATAGATTCAAAGGATGAACGATCACCGCACACAAGAGCTGCTAAAGATCGACCGGAAAAGAAATCAAAAAGAAGGGCACTGAGAGAACATATAATATATATAATATTATATATATAATATTATATATAATTATATATATATTATATATATATATGATATATAGTATATATATATATATAGTAATAGTTATATATATATATATAATATATATTATATATATATTGATATAGTTAGTATATATGATATAATTGTTGAATGAATCGTGTTGATTCAGCATATGTTCCTATAATAAGAGATAATCTTACCAATAATTTTTGATATCTTTTTATGTTCGCTTAAGAGGACAATGATGAAAACAAGGGGATATCGAAAAGGGGGGGAAAGGAGAGGGAAGAATGACGATAGGAGAGAGGAGGGTTGAAGGAAGAAGAGAGAGGGGGAGATAGATGAAGGTGAAAGAGAAGAAGAGATGGGAGGGAGGAGAGTGGAGAGAGGAGATATGGGAAAGAAGAGAGGAGGATAAAGAGAGGAGAGTAGAGAGAGGAGTTATGGGAAAGAAGAGAGGAGGATAAGA
>JABUQX010013865.1:80000-82500 GCA_015478945.1 Trachelipus rathkii
CTTCTCTACTACAATCACCATAAAACAATATAAATAGAATCAGTATATATATATATATTATATATATTATATATATATAATATATATATATACTATATATAATATAATATATATATATATAATATACCTATAATACTATATATATATATATATATTAACCTTTTGATTATATGAATCCGTTATATTTTTTTTTATTTATGTATTGTTATTATATGATACTAACAATAAATTTAAGTTGTAATAAATAGGATCAAAGAATTTTGAATGAATAAAAAAAAAATAATAATAACTATTTAAACAATTAACATTTTTTAAGCATCGTACGTTTGGCAGTTACTGGGAGAAAGTGAGGACTCGTGATATGTTCTGAAATGAAAAAAGCTTATTTAGAAAGACCCTAAAACAAGAAAAAAAATTACTTCAAAGTAGATCCATCTGGGTTAGGTATAGGTTTACTGCATCGTCGATCCATCTGGGTTAGGTATAGATTTAATGCATCGATGATCCATTTAGGTTAGGTTTTGGCTTAGGACCCTTCCTAGTTCATGGTTGTATACAACTCAAAAAATGTGATAAGTTTTGTTTTAAGTATCTACACACAGACATCCAATATATGAAAACAAAATCAATAAGGACAGAATTTATACCCCGAAACATTATTTTTCCCCAATCTTAAATTCTTTCACGTTTTAACTAAAAAACATTTTCTTTCTCGTGCCAAATGTATGTTCTTGCTTACTTTGTATATACGCCTTACTTTTGATCTTTTGACAGATTATGGACCGGTGTCGTGATCTTGTTTTAAAACCATTTTAAGTTTGTATTGTTAGTATCGATTAACTAACATTAACAATAGTGTGTGTGTGTTGAGTGTGCTATATAATATATATATATAATATATATAATATATATGTATTTTGTGTGTAATATATATATATAGTAAGTATATATATATATATGTGTAATATGTGTGTATTAGTGTGTAGCTATACTTATACTTTATACGTCTCTCAGTGAGCCAGGAATATAAACTGGCGAAAAAACCTGCACTGAGTAAAGCTAAGAGTGGTGATATTCTCCAGCCAATTTCAATATGTGAACGTATATATCGATATAAAATAATGATATGTTTTTTATGTACTTATATTTCAGCTTATCCTCTTATTAGAAATTTGAAAAAATAAAATGGTAGACCCATATCAAGAATAAAAATGTCTTGACATTGAATGAATAACGAACTACAACGAATTTAACAAATCACATTATTTTATTTCGATATTAAATTTTTCAGAGGCTTATTTTGGGATAGGAAATTCCTAGTTAATATCTGATACTTAACGATGTTGAAAAATCGTATAATACTCACACTCTGTAAGTGCTTACTTTCGATTGCAGGTTTTTACGTAATCTTTCTACTGTCTGAACGTAAGTTAAAGATATGTAAGTCATACACTAATCACGATACACGATTTGTAAATAATCAGATTTTATAATATAATTTATTATTTTTTTAGATATATTTTTATAATACGCGTAGCGATATTTATTCCCGTTTTATCTCACATTAGTAATAAGATATAGTAAGTAATTCTTTAAAAATGATGCTACCAGACTCATTATCCTTTTTTATATATTTATTATATAAATACTATGAGAATTACACTAATAATTCATGCGTGCAAAATCACATCTTGTTATTACAAATAAAAGTGATCATAATACGACTAGCTTTACCAATAATTTATGTGTAGTTTGTTAGTCAGTGAAGGTGAGGAAAAAACAAACGTGAGCATTAACTTTAAATTAAAAGTATAAATATTGGAGACAATGTTCGCTATGAGCAAGACTACATTTTTATTAATTTAAAAATTTGAAATTCGAAAGTGCAATATATTAGTATACTTTACTTATCTGTTGATTTACTTTCTGATAATTTGGAAAGTAAATTTGATTAATAGAAGAACAACAAATAGTCTTTCCTGAGTAGGCTAATATATATACCTATAGGCTATATGGTAGGCTAATTGTTACTTAAGTATTACTAATTGTACCCAGAAGGTTTAAATCCACCCCATTTTCATTAAAAATCACAGGATTATACTCTAATATAAAATAATAATAATGAAGTAATATGAACCTAGAAAATCTGATCTCACCTCTGTTTATAGGAAAAAAGTTATACCGTGATCCTTATCAAAGTTGTTAAAAACTCAGGATATATCTTTAATATTTATTTTAAATTACACAGATATATATTATTAATCTGCAAATTATAATTTTTAAATTTATATCTCTGAAGTGAGATGAAATAATGAAAGAGAGGAGTCACTCGTCTCTACTCATACTTTCCTCTCTTACGTCCTCTCTCTTCATGCGATACATACAATACAATCTCTCTCTACCTCGTCTCTTTTCTCCATGCGTCTCTTACATCATCTTGCTCTCTCTCCACTCTACGCTTCTTCTCTCTTAGCTGAGAAAAATAATGGTGCGAGTTCTT
>JABUQX010013865.1:95000-117058 GCA_015478945.1 Trachelipus rathkii
CCAAGATCTTTAAAAAAAATCTTTGCAGCGGAACGCACCAATAGAAACTTCCAAGAGGAGGGGTCGCAACCTTTGGAAATGGGGGAGAAACTCCGAAAAGTAGGGGAATGATCTTGACTCCCATTCCCATTCTTTAACCCCTCTATCCCCCCATTAACCCCCCCCCCGAAGATCGATCCGAATCTAAAGAGGAAAGATTCATTCACCCAAAATTGCATTTATTATAACTCTAAAATAATACTTTTTATTATTTAATTCTAATGATCAAAATTTACCTTCAAATGGATTCACGGAACACACACACACTAATCTACACACACACACACACACACACACACACACACCACACACACACACACACACACACACACGCGCGCGCGCGCGCGCACGCATATATATATATAATATATATATATATATATATATAATATATATATAATATATCATATATAATTATATATATATATATAATATATATTAATATAATATTAATTATATATATATATATATATATTATAATATATATAATTTCTCATATATATATAAATATATTAATATATATATATATATATATATTATAATATATATATATATATATATATATATATTTAATATATATATATATATTATATATATATATATATATATATATATATATATAATATATATATATATATATATATATATATAATAATATATATATTCCTCCATATATCATATATTATATAATATATATATATATTATTATATATATATATATATATATAATATAAATATATATATATATATATAATATATATATATATATATATAGTATATATATATATTATAATATAGGTGATGTTTTAAAGACATGCCGTTCATGTTTTGATTTTTTTTTTTTGTTTTTTTTTAACATATTGCTAGTATATGATACTAAACAGTGAATTTCAGTGGTGATGGACATGATTCATAAGTTCGAAATATTTTAAATAATTATTTAAAAAATCACATTTTATCAATAAAATTTTACACAAAATTGAAATATCTTCGAAAAGTCGACACTTACAGAAAAACCAATTGCAATCTTTGAAAATTAGGTATAAAGCTATTATAAAAATTAAAAAAAAAAAAAAAACAAAAAAAAAATATTTTTTCATAAATGAAAAATCTGGAAAAGTAGAAAACTTACAGAAAAACAATTAAATATTTGGAATCAGCGTGTAAAACTTATTACAAAAATGTAAAAAAAAAAAAAAAAAAAAAAAAAAAAAAAACCCAAAAAAAAAAAATATTAGGTGGGGCTCGAGACCGACGGGAACAACAGGGGGGGACGTTTTCATATACCCGTGGGGAGGGAGGAGGAAACCCCCGCGACAACCCAAATACCAAGAGCGGCGGGTTCCGGAGACCCTCCCCGGAGGGGGGAAATGGTCCTACCCTGTCGTTCCCCCCCGGAAGGCCGAAGAGACCCCCGACTCCTGCTATCTTTGCGGTTTTCCCTTGGGTAATTCCTAGTTAAAAAAAAAAAAAAAATTAAAACTGACGGAGTCGTAAAAGAAAATGGACCTACAAAATTTTTAATAATGTTAACCCCTTAATATTGGACTGTTAGGATCATATACTAGAAATATCTAAAAGAAAACAAAAAAAATCAAAATTGACGGTTTCCGAAAAACATAATAGGTCGCATATAATATATATATATATATATATAACTAGTATATATTATATATATATATATATATATTATTATAAATATATATAAATATAAATATAGTATATAGATTATATATATATATAATATGTATTATATATATATATTTATATATACTATATATATTGATGTAAATAATAATTATATTATATATATAATATATATATATATATATATATATATTCTCCAGATTTACCCCTCCCCCTTTCCTTTTGATTTCAACCTTTCTTTCCCTTTTTTTTTTTTACTCTGATAAAAAAAGGGAAGAAAAAGTCAAGGTTAAACATGAGCAATGAAAAGAAAAAGGATTAAAAATCGCAATTTATAGGTATTATATAAGTATTATATTATATAGGTATTTCATAGGTATTGTATAAGCATTATAAAGATTTAATAAGGTTCTTATATAGGTATTATAAAAATGCTACATAGGTATTTTAAGGAACGCTGCGAAACGGGTAAATTTTGCATACTCAAAATCATTCTCCGCCTCCATCAGTTCAAAATAGGTAATTGCTACCTAGGATTCGGACAAGGGATCGAACCCGGGCCCTGTGTCATGAGACTCTGTCGCGCTTTTGTTTAAGCCGCTTATAAGACATGTCCTTTATATCATTCATATATATAAATCGATTCAGGAAATCTCAATAGAATTGTTATTATTAGATTTGGAATAATTTTTATTTTAATTTGAAGGAAAACTTAAGCTTAATTAAGCCTCTTTCGCTTAGAATAATTTTCTTTTAATTTGAAGAAAACTTGTTTAAGTCTCTTTCGATTGGAATAATTTTTCTTTTAATTTTAAGAAAATCATGTTTAAAATTCACTTTTGATTGGAAAAATTTTCCTTTAAATTTTAATAAAAACTTAAGTTTAAGCCTTTCGATTGGAACAATTTTTCTTTTAATTTTAAGAAGAACTTAAGTTTAAAAGTCCCTTTCGATTTGGTTATTTTTTCTTTAAATTTTAAGAAAAATTTAAGTTTAAGTCTCTTTCGATTGGAATATTTATTCTTAAAATTTTAAGAAAAACTTAAGCTTAAATCTCTTTCGATTGGAATAAATTTTATTTCAATTATAAGAAAATCTTAAGTTTAAGTCTCTTTCGATTGGAATAATTTTTCTTTTAATTTTAAGAAAAACTTAAGTTTAAGTCTCTTTCGATTGGAATAATAATTCTTAAAATTTTAAGAAAAACTTAAGTTTAAGCCTCTTTCGATTGGAATAATTATTCTTAAAATTTTAAGAAAGACTTAAGTTTAAGTCTCTTTCGATTGGAATAGTTTTTCTTTCAATTTTTAGAAAAACTTAAGTTTAAGTCTCTTTCGATTGGAATAATTATTCTTAAAATTTTAGGAAAAGCTTAAGTTTAAGTTTCTTTCGATTGGAATAATTATTCTTAAAATTTTAAGAAAAACTTAAATTTAAGTCTCTTTCGATCAGAATAATTTTTCTTTCAATTTTAAGAAAATCTAAGTTTAAGTCTCTTTCGAATGGAATTATTTTTCAGTTAATTTGAAGAAAAGCTTAAGCTTAAAGGCGTTTTTGATTTGGCAAGATTTCTTCTAAATGGAAGTTCTTCACTCTCCCATGTGATTTGTTATATATTCATCCAAACGGAAGGAAATTCTTTAGCGAAATTGGGAATTTTGCTTCCATCCATAAGGTTGCTTTTTTTCGTCTTTAAAGTTCTTGCTTTTTTATTCTTATTTCTTGACTTTATGATGTCACATGAAATTGTAAACAAGCCATTTTTAAATTATATTGAATATCATTTTATTATATGATTTTTAACTATTTAATGTGAATCAAAATGGAAAATCAGGAAAGGTAAGTAACCGTGAATTAAAAACAGTCTCGTCAATATTTATATGTTTCATATTATTGATATTTTCCGAAAGAAAATGGTTAATTGCAGCGCGCAAAACATTAGCTTTAGCTTCTTGCCTTCTATTAATGATATGGATAGTAAATTTGTTCTAATTTACCAAAATCAATAATAATGTCTAGGTATATATTTTATTTAGGTTAGTACCCAGGTGCCCAGGATATGTTTGTATTCCTATGATAAAATCACTGGATATACTCTAAAAAATAATAATGAAGCATAAAAAGAAACAAAATGATTTAAGTATTTAGGGGGAAAAAAAAGGAGTAAGGTGAATTGTTACCCCAGGAGTGGTCACCCCGCGATGGGTTTATTGAAAATACAGGGATGAACCAAAATAGATGAGTGCAGATGGAAGCAATAGTTGAAAACGAAATTGTCGCTCTCCCTTCTAGGAAAAAAAGTTACATCCTCTCAAAAGTTCGTTAAAATTCCTAGGAGCCGGAGCTGAGGAATCGATCCAGGTTAGGTCTCATTGTCAGGCCTCTAAGTCAGGTTATGATAAGCTTAATTGAATTCACAGAAAAATGAAAATCAAATTTAAAATTTAACAATTCTTATCATAACATGAACTAGATATGGCAATTATTAAAAACGGAGACAGTCCCAATCTTAGATTTTTAATTATTAAGAAAAGTCTATTGGTGAAAATTTAAACTTTAGAGCTGTAAACTTTTTGTCCAAGGAGGGACTGCGAATTTTCGTTATGTTCACACTATCCGATCATTATTATTTTTTTAGTAAGATTAAATGTGTATTTTTCAAGAAATTATTATTTTTTTTTTTTTTTTTTAATAAAAAAACCTTTGGGTTTTTTTTAAACTTTTTGAGGGTGTGTAAGTTCCTGAAGGAAGTGCGAACGATTTTCGTTACACTTATTCTTTATTATTCTTTTTAGAGTTATGTCCTCTAGGTGGTTTCATTAAAATCGGGATAGGAGGTGACCAAACCCTCTGGCGTAACATATTACCAAAAAAAAAAGTATACAGGCTCTCCCAAAGTTATAAGATTTTTTCCCAAGGCTTTCTTCATTACACAAATTAGTGGACCTCGTGCTCGTTTTAGGCCATCCTAGGTTCAGGTTATGATACGATTTGTTAAGTTATTAACGCGTTACATGTATATTTTCTCGTGTATACCTAACACAACCATACTTCGTTCAATAACCTGGGTAATAGTAGCGCAGAGGGGCTTCACCCGTTTTTTATAACACAGATATGAGGCCTACTCTAATAAAAAATGAATAATGAAGAATAAAAAAAAACACATCAGTCTCTTTAGGAAAAAAAGTTAAAGCCTCTTCAAAGTTAAATTATTACCCATGGACTTCATTTTTTGACCCATCCAGAGTTAGGTCACTCATTTCTGCTACTCAAGTTCCAGGTTTCATTGATAGGTTTTGTTAGATATACACAGAGATACATCTCTAATATATACTTAACAAATCTTATCCATACCTGAACTAGGATGGGCCATTATTAAAAAGTGGAGGCATGAGGCTCTCTAAAGTTTTTTTTTATAAGAAAGCTCATATGGTGGAAAAATTTCTTCAGACATTTGTGAGAGGCTTGTAATACTTTTTTTGCTTAGTAGGAGCTTTTATATCATTTTGTTTTTAGCTTCATTATTATTTTTAATAGAGGTATCCTGGATGCTTTTAATTTTTATTTTTTTTTTGGTAATGTGTCCAGGTTTTTTATTACTGCAAATGTTATTCAGATTATCGATTGTTTTTTCTCAGATGAATCGAAAGTTATCGGATGATGTCAGTTGCTACCCATCTATATAGTGAAGTTTTTTTTCGACACGAAAGTGAAGTGCATTGGCTTGCTAAATTTACAAAAATATTTTTCATTAAAAATGGAAATTATTTGTTATAGTTACGTACTGTATTAAACCTTAATGTGTGTATTTAAAATTAAAAATTTTGATGAAAAATTAAATAAGATAACCATATATATATAATAATATATATATTTAAATAATTGGTTATAATAATATATATATACATATATGATCAAAAATGTATATAATATATAATATTACTCAATATATATATATATATTATATATTTTACAGTTACACCACTCACGGCGCTGAGCTCTTTCTAGGAGAGGGGGCAGGAAACTAATACAGGAAAGCCCACCTCAAACCTAACGCAAATCTCTCTTAGAGTGTGCGCAGCGGGGTTTAAAGAGAGGATAGATAAAATACAAGTAGGAAAAATACGAAGATGGCAAGGAGTTTCCACAGAAGCAACAGTGGCTGGAAAGAAAGAGGCACCACAATGAAAAAGTCTGGGGTTTTCAATACGCTTCAATGCTCACGCAAAATACATGCGAGAGCATGGGACCCCTTGTATTGCGGAGGGCGACCGCATGATGGAGGTGGAAATTGCGAGTGGCCAACTCCTTCTGAGATCTACGTGTGAAGTACCTATAAGAAAAGTATGATTAAGTTGCTAGCCAACGTCATCGTCACGCAGAGGATAGAGAGTGTCAAGAGAGTTTAGAAACGTAGACAGATTAATTTGTCTTTAGAGCCTGGCTAGACTCAACTCTATTCCATAGAAGGGTGGTGCCCGAGCCCCCCAAATGTTGACGAACAGTACTCCAAAGACAAGGGCGAATAAGGCATTATATAACTGGAGTAGGTGTAAATATAGCTGTGCAGAATTTAAAAAAAAAAATTCCCGTCAACAGAACAGAAAGAACTCCCAGTTTCTTTGAGGACCCCCTAGCAACCGTATTATTGTACTTATGAAGGTTTCCAGATAATTTTTTGTTTTAAGTTCAGACCAAGGAATGTTTATGTTGCCAACAGGTGAGACGGTAGAACCGTCGAAAAAAATAGGAAAGTTAGAAGGTGTTTTGAGAGGGAGATGTAAAGTGATGAGTAATGTCTTTCAAAGAGTTTTGAGAATTTATCAAAGGTTGCGGTGGCCCCACCGGATAATCCCATCCAGGTTCGCACGAATAGAATCCGGAGTGATAGACGAGAGACGGAATTAGATGTCAAAAGATGGGAGCAGATTGAAATTGAGTGGTAAGTTAATAGGATGAGATTGAGTCAATCAGGCATAAGAGTGACAGTTGTTAGAAGATAGCAGCTGAGGGAGATCCGTTGATTGAAGAAGTAAGAATAAAGTTTGGAAGATAAAATCAGAAACTTAGAGGAACACCAAATTAAGCAGGAAAAGGAGGAAGACAGTCGCTCCATCAACGGAGTGCTGATATGGGTAGCGACAGAGAAACACTTTTACAAAGAGTAAGCAATAGAGAAGGAGGAAACCCAATAGGAAGGGAGCTTGTAAGTAGCGACGCATGCTAATTTCTCTGATCAAATATCACTTTATTATATGCGAGTGCCAACCACCCAAGATCCCCATAGTCCCTAGGGCAGAAGACCTTAAATCAGTAAGATAGGGAATTAGATGGTAACCATGGTTGACGTAGCGAGCGATCGAACAGCCCATACTGAATTATCTGAAGAAGGAGATGAGAGCTCCAGATGGATCATGGGAAATGAGAGTTAAGAAGAGTGTTTCAACAGATCTGTGATGATAGTTAAACAAGTAAGAGCTATTGTAGGATCGCACTAGTTTATGTGGTAAGGATTCAGAGGCGGCTGCCCTTCTTTCGGATTATGTGTATTGGAATATGGGCTACTTCCAGGCAGATGAGGTGAAATGTACTAGTATTAAGCATAGAGAGTTAGAGTTGAACGAGTGTAAACAGAGGGGCCAGCTCGAAGCGCACTACTCCCTTCAAATAACAACGGGAGTGAATGCCATTCCGGACCACTAGCTTCCTGACATATACATAGAATCTCAAGTTTAAATCCCATGGCATCACCGATCATGCGTAATTCGCGGGAAGAGGCATAGAAAACCTGAGAGGGAAGAAGTAAGGGCAGGAAGGAAGGATGCCCAGAATCGTCAGAGTAGTTAATTTAGATGAAAAAGGAAGGCCGAAGAAGTTATTAGCCTTTTCAGTAGGAGAGTTAAGCTACAGATCTGTCAGACAGAGCGAATAAGAGGAACAAAGACAGATTTAAAAGTTACTTAGAGATGTTTTGGCAATGAGGCTCAAGAATTTTTTATTCCAGTGGAGAGCCAAGTAGGTGTTGTTCGCAACTTTCTTTTAGTGAAATGGCGCTTAGCCTTTGTCGAATAATAGACTCTGCAATCGATTACGAAGCAGGGAATGGAAATTAGTAAGAGTATAGCGAGAACGAGGTCTTTTCCATGCCCGATAGGTCAAAATGTCTCTTCTCACCCTGAATGGAGCGTAGGAGTAAACTCCCATCGAACCATACGGATTTTGTCGGAAAAGAAGATTTAGCTTGAAGATGGATGAACACCGCTCATACCCTCGACGATGACGGCTGCACTACCTTGCTTCTAACGGGTGACCTGTAAACCGATTACCTCGAAGTCAAAGAAAGATTCACTACCAGAAGCATAGTTTGCAAAGAAACGTTGCAACGCCCCCCAACGGCCATATTAAAGTGCCAGATAAGTACGTTTGGAGCATGGTGGTGAGCTGCTGGAGAAAACATGTTTTAAAATTAAGAGCTACAAGATTGTGGTCAGAGTTAACGATAGGAGGAAAATTATGTATTTATATCGAGAAGGGTTAGTGGTGGTGATAAACATTAAAATCACATAGTATTCAAGAATTGGTTAGGAACGATCTGAAATATGTGTGTAAGTTCTTTAATTAACTGTTCCAGATCTGTTGAAGAATACTGAGATGTTTTGGCCTCCTCCTCCTCCATCAGTATGAGAGGAGCCCAGACCACTCAGTGTGATGTACGTAGAAATCCCTTAAATAGAGGATCTCAGCATTGGATGGGAAGAAGTAACAGTCTCATGAGACGTAGTAAGATATTCAAAAGGAGGTGAAAATCTGTTCCGTTGGGGAGCAGTAGCAGAAACACAAAGATAATGGTATGTAGGGAGAAAGAGTATTTAACCTAACGGAACATCGAAATTAGAGAGATTCAAGATTCTGCAAGACGTGTTGACAGGAGTTGGTTATATGATTTATATAGGAGCACAGACTCCACATTTAGTCTTAAAATTGTTAGAAAAGTTATTAGTTGGGAATAAATTAAAAGGTTGTATTTGAAAAAGATCCCAGGCAGCTGTAGGTCTCAGACAGGAAGAAAAAATGTGTAGGTAGAGAGTATCTAATTTAATAATATATATATATATATATATATATAATAATATATTATAATTTAATATATGAATATATTATTAATATATAATAGTTAATAATATAGTATTTATAATATATATTAATTTATTATATAAATTAGTATATATATATATTAATATAATATATTATAAGTATTTAATATAATATATATATATATATATATACTATATATATATACTATTAATCATAATAGATATATATATATAGTATATTTATATTATCAATTATATATAATCACTACAACATCACTTAATTTCAGTTTCAGGTACTTTTCTTTAATTTTTTGTTTTCGATTTGTGTTAGGTTAGGTTTAAAAAAAGTTAGTATAGGTTAGGTTAAGTTAGGTAGTATGTATAGGTTAGTTATGCCAGATTAACCTTATCTGAAGTCACTAACCTAACTTACGCTTTAATAAAATTCTAACCTAACCTATCATAAAACAAAAATTAAAGAAAAATACTCTGAAAATGAAATTAAACAAATAACTAATTAACTAACTATATATATAATATATTTAATATATTATAATATATAATACATTAATATAATATATATATATAATAATTTATAATATATATATAATTATTAGTATATAGTATATATATTATATTTATATATATACTCTATATCTATATATATATATTATTATATTATTTTTTTAAGGTCTCAGGTTGTGAATTGTTGCGGACGTCTTGCTTCTGACCGTGCTCTCGCGTTGATATGTGTTTATATTTTATTTATATTTATTCGATTTATTTATGTAATGCTGTGTTTGGTGAAAGTGTATTTGTTTATGGTCCATATTTAAACGATGCTAATAAAAGTGCTTTTTATTATTTACTCAGATTTTCTCTCGACTTTTAGTATTTTCAGTGAAGTGATTGCACGTGGAGTTTTTAAAGATAAGTTCTAGTTTTTATTTTTTTTTTTTCTTGTCTTTTGTTCGTTTTTTTTTTTTTTGGCTTTCTGCGAATTTTATAGTGTAGGGGTAAACTAGGAAGGTTACGTAAGTTTGTGAGGGTTTTATTTTTTTATTTATTTACAAAATCTGATTTATTAATTAAGCGATTAAAACTTTTAACTTTTTAACTTTAGTTTTTAGTTTTGATGAATTTTATCCCGATTTTTCTTTTGTTTTTGGTTTTTGTTTTGTGCAGATGTGTGTGGTGGTGTGTGTGTGGGTTGTGTGTGTGTGTGTGTGTGTTGATATGTGTGAAGGTGCGCATGTTTGTTTTGTGTGCATTATATAAAGGTGGCTTAATTCAAACTCGGCGGTTCCGTTGAATACTTCCACCCTCTCTAAACTCTAGCCCTAATCTTTTGCTCTGTCTGAGACTCAGATGGCTAAGAATTCATCCTCTAAATCGTTTAACGTATCTAACTAAACTTATTTCATAATTTCGTCTAAAGGGTGGAGTGATGTGCCTTATAACGTAATAAACATTAACCACTCCACTCCTTTACTAGAAACATCTCTGACTGAAATCTCGAATCAGAATTTCGAGTTTCCTGCTGGCTTAAAAATCTTCTCTTCCCTTTACCACAATAATCTTGTGCTTCTGCATTTCTGTTCTACTAACAGAAACTGATTTATCACGTCGTTCTGTTGAAATATTCTTTACTTATATTCTCACGTAAGCATGTAAGATAGCTCCTCAACATACATCCAAACACTACTGAGGTCCTCTATCTACGTTGGGGGATTGTGCCAATGTACTACCAACCACTGAATGCTTCTGGGATCCCTCTCTCATACTGATTGAAGGTGGAGATGAGGAGGACCGATCAGTTCAGCATTCTCAAACGAATTGAGCAATAATAAAGAATCAACTACAATATTCTGGAATCGTCCTAACAATTTACGCTTTGATACAACAATTAGACGCTATGTATTCGACATATGTACCTCTATTATAAGAACTACCACAATCTTTCAGCCTTTGCTCTACTATGGTTAATATCTTTCCACCTAACCTGGTATATCTCTTACATTTTTACATACGTTCTTCCAAACAGCTGCTCCCTTGCCTGTGCGTCTCCTTGTCTCGGCACTCGTTTGATCGGGCCGACTTGGGGGGCTTTGCGGACTGAATTTCCTGCTGCTAACATATAAGTTGGAAATGAGCTGCTTTTTCTCGGGGTTGATGCTTCGGCTTCTGCGACAAGCGGGGAGCTGTAATCGTTGATGGGATTTAAAGGTTTTTTTAATTTCTTATCTTCAAAACTAAGATAGTCTTTCTCGTCTCATAATCCATGGTTCGATCGTGCTTGTTCTCTTTGGCCATTCAGGCTAGAGACAATTGCTCGTATCGGGGGTGGAAATTTCTCGTTCTCTATTTCACTTCAGCTAATTTCATTCAGCTTTAGAAGATCTCGTTAGCAGCGATACTCTTCGCGAGCAAAGCGGACTTCATTAAACGAAAGTGAGCTTACCTCCTTGGTTCTCCACCTAATTGATATAATCTTCCTGGCCTGGCTTAGCCAAAAATCCATCGTCCAACAACTTCTGGTTTAAATATCTTTCCTTTCCTTCCTCTTTATTCGATCTGAATAGTTTCTGCTTCGCTAACTTCATCCAACATGAACAAGAGCACAATTTCTCTTTCATGGCCTGCCTTATTTTCCTGCTTAAACCTCATAACCCTGGGACGATTCTTATTGGACTCTCTTTCTCCTCTTTCTCCTTGCTCAAGGGTGTCGTATGCTTGCTGAGAATTACATTTGGCTCGGTGCTGCATGGGTCCTGAAATCCTGAAGAACCTTAGGATAGGGGGTAGGCCCGAGATAGCATTCCTCTCCATAGAGTCTATGCGATGTTGTCTATCCGATTGCGGCCCTGCTCTCGTTCAAACTATTATGGCGTCTATGGCTCTAATACTAGCACGTTTCCACTTCGGTGGAAGCGCGCAGTATGTCCAAACCTATTTCCGTCCAGAAAAAGGAGAAGCCGTCTACTGATCATTCATAACTATCGCCCTATAGCTCTAACCTGTAATTCACTATTCTCAAGTATAATTTTGAACTGCCATTCTCTACACCTATTATATTTCTCATAAAATTATGTTAAACCTTCAATTGTCTTTATCTTTCCGATCGCCAGTGTACGGCCGTAATTGCGGGTCAGCTCCATGGTGAATGGGTTTTAATGACTATATACTTTTTATCTGCTATTAACAGATTATCTTGAAATGTGTTTTTCCACCCTCAGGAATTAACGGGGAGACTTTGCGTGGTGGGCGCTGACATAAAAATCCAAATCATTTGACGTAGGGGGAATATTGGCACGAGACATGTCATTACAAAGCTCGTCCTCCTTGGATTTCTTCCTTTTCTTTTGCTTACTTAGTGTCTAGCTTTCTTTCAAATCGCCTCAATATCGGCTGTTGTTAATGGGGAGACTTCTTCTTCCTTTTCTGGTGCAATAGTGGGTTCCTCAGGGTTCTTCTTATCTCCTACTTTATTCCTGCTTGGTTCATTAATGATCTTCTTCGTCACGCACAGTCTAACTCATTATCCAGGCACAATATGCCCATTGACTCGAGACTTCATTCATGTTAAATCTCATCCTCTCATATCTCTCTTTTCTTTATTCTAGATTGACCTTTACGTTCTTTTATACTTTTCTCGATTCCATTCTGCGGTCTGATTTGGATAGAATTTCCGTTTGGTTGCGGTCGTCGCAACCTTGTGAAATTTAATTCTTTAAACCCAATCTTCTACAAAATCTCCCTTCTCTACAGACACCTTCTACTTTCTTCTTGGTCTCTCTAATCTCTTTCTTTGACGGTTCTCTCGGTCGTCTCGTCCTGTTCCGACGATACGATCAATTTGACGAATCCTTATAGCCTTAGATTCACACGAGTTTAACAAAAAAAAAAAAAAAAAAAATGTGCTTGGAAATCTCACATCATCATATGTTGATAGTATTGGGCCACGCCCTCACAAGGAAAATTAACTGGGAGTTCTGTTTGAATGTTTACAAAGATATGAACTTTTTTTTTCCTTCTATCACAGTTACTCAGTATACAAGAGAGGTTCCGATCTTTTCTGTAGTATGGAAGTACATGCTAATCATAATAGCGGGGGCTAGGTTTCACCTGGCTTTTGCAGATGCCAGGCGTACGAGCAAAGGTAAAAGACTTATAAACTGTCACCAGTACATTTCTAGTTCACGTGACCTCTATCTTTGCGGGCCGTCGATCGTTTGAGCTTTATCTCTTTTAATAAGTGAGGTACCGTACGCAGGTTCGAGGGAGCTTTCATAGCTATCGCAGTTGCCGCCTCCTCTTTTAAGTGACGCTTCTCGCAGTCACAAGGGCATGCCATGATGCGCACATGAGTTTGTTGTGTTGATGTTAGGCAACTCCAGACTAGTTCGACTGTCCCGCGTACCTCCTTCTCTTCGCCTAGCCACTGCTTTTCTGGTGGAACTCTCTTCCATTCTTCTGTGTTTCCTGCTGAATTTAATCTCCCTCACTTAAAGCCCGCGACGTCTGTGCCTCATCATGCGTATTTTGTACGTTAGTTGAAACTATTTAGTTGCCTATGATTAACACCCCCTCCTTCGAATAGGGCTTTGCCGTGGCATGGGAGTGTGGTCAAATATCGCTTATAGAGAAGACAGGAACTTTACATATGATATGTAAACATATAAGAGGTACATTAGTAGTATAATATATATAATCATTATTATCACCCACCTTCTTCACTACATAATTTCTATTTATATCTATTTCCACTTATACTTATATAATATTTGACTCATATTCTTAAATATAATACTCTTAGATATTCCATGATCGATTATTCTCAAATTGATATCATAAATACAGGGAATTATCTGGTGAAATATCATTCGATATTTATCGTTGAACAAAATTCCTTTGATATTTCCGATTTTTTATTTTTCTATTTTAATCATCGATTGCATTGCATTTCCCAGACACACTGTATATTTATTCCAAAACGGATCAAATTGCCTAAATCTCCTAGATCACGGGTAATATTAAAATCGATCTTTTCATTTCTTAAAAATCGATGTCTCTCCCAGATTATTATTTGTTCTCCCTTTCAAGCGTTCTACACACCCATTAAACTGTTACATCTGTAGAGCACAGTTACATTTTCCTATACTTTTACTATTCTTAATTTTTATATATATTTATTTGCTGTGATTGGCACAGTTTACCAGACAAGACTGACCACTCAGAAGTATTGTAAAATACGTTTCTTTACCTGCTGAACAACTAAGTTCAACATTTGAGACGGCTGTAACTTTTTTTCCTAAAGTACTGCCCATATTTTTTTTTTATTTTCGACATTTATTATTTTTTTCAGAGTGTATTATGCCTGTGATTTTATATAAGTTCTTCTGTGGGGGTGATGAGTCGAGTCCCTCTGCGTCTACATATTATTCATAACTGAACTTTCAGAGGGCATCAAATGAAGACTTAACTGGTATAGGGAATCAACAAGATGCAAAAGCTGTCCTTATGGTTTATAGGGTTTGTGGCAACACTTGAGAGGCGCTGTAACTTTTTTTGCGCTAAAAGCACGAGCACTGCCACATTTGTGCTTCATTGTGCGTTGCTCTTGATTTTAGCAAAATATCTGACTGTATTTATTTATCATAAAATATAGGGAGTGAAGTGCCACTCTTGGAAGAAAATTAACTGAAAAATTCTTAAACTGTGCTCGCCTCTCCCATAGCTCTTTACCCACAAAACCAGAAGATCATCATTCGTTGCTCTTAATGTTAGGAATATATCCATCATCCACATATATCTATGTGAGTAATCATTATTATCTTTCTAATATAAGAATCCTCCATATACTTTAGGCAAGCAATTACTCTCAATACTGATCCTAAACATAGGACTATTATAACAGCTTTATATCTTCAATTTGTATAGCTCTTGTAAACCCAACATTGCAAAATTATTATATGGTGGCCAAGGTGGTCATGTACGCACGCAACGTGTTTATCAGTGAGCTGGGTGGCCACTATTGTTTCCCTTCCTCATTATTATTATATACAAAATATACCTTTAGCTCGTAACCAGCGAGAGGACTAAATAGGCAATGTTTTTCTAATGTTATGCAGAATGATTAACATAAAAGAACTTGGCCCACTCCTCAGGTTAGGAATAGTACATTTATAGTTTAACAGGTAGAAGCAGAGTAGACTTACGTTTGGGAGTGAGCAGATACAGTGGCTAATCATGAATTTTATTATTAGTAAAGAAAAAGAGTAAGGTTCTTCAACCTAGGTTGACTCAAATAAAAAGTTTTTATATTCGAATGTAAATGGGATTGGCTTGGCTGTGGACCAGCAAAAAATTTAGTGTGATATTAAGCAGTTTAATTGGAAAGTACGCTTAATCTCGAGTGTTTGGAAGCAGAAATAAAGCTGAATAAAGATGTGGGGCATAAGTTAAATACAATGTTGCTTTACAAGAGCAAGGATCAACTCTAGTAATAAGTAACACTGTTCTATAACTAGCTTATGTAAGCCTAACTGAGTAATAAGATTTAGTGATTGTGCAAAAGTTTTGGGCCCCTATTAATTTAAGAAAGTAACTTAGATGATGCATAGAGTGAGTAAGCAAACATTGAGCAACGGAAGAGATTTGATTTTTCTGGGCGGTGTTGAGTGTTAAGAGCTATGAGGAGAGGCTGAAGGAGTTAAGAATTTGCGTTATTCATTGAAAAGGCGATCTCGCACAGACAATGATTAGGGCTGGCAAGATTTTCTTCAACTGAATGCGCGAAACAGTCATCTTCATAGCCTAGGCCCTATTACATTCTAATAATAATGTTTTTTTACAGTTATACGTACCTGTCATTAGACTTGGATGGGATAATTTCTACTTTTGATATTATTAATCAAAAATAATTTAATCAATTATAGGTAGTAAAACACCAAAAATAACTCTTTTTATTTCTAATAAATTAATCCCTCTTTCCCCAGAAAACAGTGGGTTGATTTAGCTTGTCAGCTGGTAATAGGACTATTGTTTAATATAGGTAATATGAGCATTTCTGAACTTAAGAGATCTCCACAAAATATATTGGCATTAGTATTCATCCATCTCAAATTATACTCCAACTTATATGTTTAACTTACATGATTAACTTATATTTAACTGCTTATATCACCTCTTCATTGAATAATATTAGTTTATTATTCAGTTGGAATACCTGTTTATGGTGGCGATTTTCTTCACTCCAGGTTACGATAAAAAAAAAGTTTCTAGCACTTTTTGAGATAATGTTATGAAATGAAATATATCTGAACATTCTGAAATTGTGGCAAATATTAATTCATCTACTGTCAACCTCAAATTCACGTCATGTCCATTCTTTTACTGGATTGTCACAAATTCTTTAACACAATTTAACCTAATACGAACGAGATACTCATGCATTATCATTACTAGAGAAATTGATGAACGAAATTCGGTACTGTTCAATTGGATAATAATTTCAAATCGGTGCTTGATATATAAACTTTTATGGCTTACATTTTCTACAATGCAGGACTTGATACACTGTCCCAGATACGGCGTAGATAGATTGTTTGCGGACCACAAAGATCTAACATTATAGTGTAAATGCAGGACAGTGTCCCGCAAATATGCGGGATTGTCTGCAAGCTGACCATGATGAGCAAGTCTACAAACTTATTTTAGCATTGCATATCTTGATAAACTACATAGAGGACCAATAAAGATTTTTCATATAGTAGTAAGGATCATGGAACAGCGTGACCAGCGTTAAAGGAATAATAAAGATATTATATTATAAAAGAACAGGAAAGTGCCATGCCATCTTGACTTAATTAAAGAGAATCACTTCATGCATCATAGTAATAGCGGGTTTGTATTAAATGGGGAATAGTTGCCAGATGAGGTTCGTTTGTAGGGTTGTAATAGACAATTCTTCGAATAGTGCAAAAATTTTACAAGAAAAAGAGATATATGGATGGGCTGGGTATCATATAATATATTGACGAAGCCCAATTGGATTATATTTTATATGTAGTATAATTTATAATAAGTTAAAGACAATAACGATTAGTCTTATTAATGCATCTTGATGGTTTGGGTATAAATTTCATATATATACTATATATACGCAAAATATGAATTAATATAATATAATTTTTATATAGTATATATATATTATAATCTAAGGTATATATATATATATACTATACTATATATACTATATTATATATATATGAATATATATATATATTATCATTAGTACTTGACTAAGCCCAAATTGGTAGATTTGTAGTTAACAACAATTGACAAGCCTAGGGTGAGCTCACTTTGTAGCAATTGTGATGAGCATGGTTTGGTTAGCTGGGTTATTCGACTGGTGACAGTCTCGATACTCAGAGCCATGTGGACTCTCTTCTGCTCTAATTTTAATGTGGTTAATGGCTAAAAAAAAGGTTAAGCTGTATTTTCATCACTTGGAATTATTTTAGCCAACTCAATGATTTGCATATATAAAATGACCTATTTTTTTAGTTTTATAATATTCTTATTTTAGTTTTTAATGTATATGGTGGCTAATACTATTAAGACATTGTTCTAATGTTATATACTTATTATCTTATCCTTTAAGTTTATCTGTTTTAAAGGTATTAAAAAAAACTTGTGTACAAATATCCACATGATATTTTTTTTGTATGAGTCAATTGTGATCTTATACACACTCATGGCCAGCTTAATAACTGGTAATATAAAGTGCGTCCTTTCTTGTTTAATAAGTGCTAAATTATATCTACCTAATTATTATTCTCTACCTTCATTATAATAATTCATTATTACTCTTTCTGATTTCAGTCATATAGTATTTTATTAAATCAACTTATTAACAATTGTCAAATGTAATTTATAATTATTGTAAATTTATGCTATCGGTCAAAAATCAACATGATAACTGTCGCTATAACTATCAGATATTGTAATATTATAAAGTGTAAGTTTGTTATAAGGGTGCAAAATATGGGGGATAATTATTTATTATATTATTAAACTTATTTGCAGTTTTTTTGATCAATAACTGTGATTTTACAACCATTTCGCAATATTTTTGTTTTGCCAATTTTGTCCTCATCTATTTCCACAATTTTATTCATACGTAGGCCTACTCGTAAAATAGTGCCTATTTTGTTAAAAAAGTGCCTATTATATTCATATATTATAAAAATTGTTTTGATTATTAAGTTCAGGTTGTAATATTTAAAATATTCCTAGAACTGAAATATAATATATTATCAATGGACAAACAAATCTTTTCTTCAACTGTTCTATTTAGCAGTTAAAAGTGATGAAAATTGAAATATCAATAATTGTTTGCTGAGTAAAAGAATAACATTTGCAAATGTTATTGGAAAAGATCCCATCCATCACTTATTTACAGCATTAAAGCAAAGCTACCTCTCCTAACATTTATTTAAAATCTATCATTCTAATGACATTGTACTGTAGGTACAATTATTATTTTCAAGCCAATAGTTACTAATAATTGAATATTTATCCCTCGGTTTTCCCCAAATCAATTTTTTGAAAACGGAATATTCGTAAAAAAAATTTAAAAATATTTTATTTCAACAGAATGTTTTATATTTTCATATTCTGTACAACATTTAAAGTAAACTCTCGAAATGATGAGAAAAAAACTATTAAATATATCAAGATATATTAAGTATAAGATCAGATGTTAGACTTCATAATTACGGATTTTCTTTCATGATTCCATTAGAAAAAAAAAACAAAAAATAAAAATAAAAAAGACCGGAGATTGTTGAACCGTTTCCCCCAATGATTAACAGTTACTTTGCATGTTATGATTATATATTTAATATAATATTATAATTATATATATAGGTTATATACTAGTATATTATGTTATATAATTATATAATATTTATTATATATATTATAAAATATATAAATATAATTTATTATGTGTATAATATAGTAATATATATTATAGATATATATAGTATGATTAATTCACATTTAGGGGGAGTTGACGGTGTAGGAGTAAAAAATGTAAGTTTGTCAGAATAGTTATCTATAATATTGCGCACGGTAAGGAGTGAATAACTGGTTATGCGGAGTGATGCAAAATGGATAAGGCGAGATTTTAAATTAACTGACTATGGAGTTTGAAGTGTAAATACGAAATCATTTAATGGAGGTGATATATGAGCTCCCAAAGATTTTAGTAAATAAAGAGTCTTGACTATATGATTATAGTACCTTGAGTTAATATAGGTTAACGGAGAATCGTAGGAAACTATGGGGAATTAGTACTTATATTGAGTTTTTAGGGAAGATTAACATATGCTGGTATTTGGTGAAATAGAAACGTGTCATAAGGGTTAGTCTTAGGCATGAAAGAGCAAGATGTTATTAGCTCTTTGAAGTAAGTTGGAAGGTAGAGAGGATAAGTTTTACTGAGTCTATTTATGAAGACATAATTGAATTTGGAAATTAAGTGAGTAAAATCGAAGAGTTAAATATATCAAATAATGTATTTCAAGATATTATAAAGTTTATATATAGTATGGGAACTTCCTAAATATGGCGTTACAAGTGTGAAGGATCAAATAGGGTGAAAGATTCGTGTTCTGAAGTGTTAGGTTTATTTTTGTATTCTGGTAAGCGCATTTGAACTAGGAATCAAGAATTTCATGTTAATTGTTAGACTAGCGAGAGTGTTTGTGTAGAATCTAATTTGAACGATAAGTTGACGTATACTTGTGAATAGGTATAATATAAGTTATAGGAAGTGAGGCAGTGGAAAGTCTGTATTATGTCACCTTTATAGTATAACTACTTTATTTGAATATAATTAATATGGGTTGGACTAAATGGAAAATGGGTAAAGATATTATATATATATATATTAATAAAGGTAATAAATATGATATACAGTATTATATAAATTGGGCTGATGTGGGGGTGATAACGTACATATAAAACTTGAAGACTAAATATTTAGTAATTCATTGGCTTATAATATAATTTCTTAAATCTATGCTGGATGAATTTGGTTTTGTGGCAAATCTATAATAATTAATATTGAAATGTAATATATTTTAAGTAGATGGTTACTTTTAGTGACAATCGGGTGATGTTCAAAAACTCAAATTTATATGTATAAATACACATAACTAATTATATACTACATACAATGTTTATAAATTAATACTTTTAGATAATGTGTGCTCGTACGAATTAAAATTAGTGATATTATAATTGAGTTGAGAAGAATCTAAGAACTCATTATGTGATAGCCATGTATTGCGTAATAATTGGTGTACAGCATTATGTAAACAAGTTATCTGAGATTTAAATATTTAGGTTTTTATATTTGAATAACGGGTGTAACAGTATATGATGCCGAGTTAATTGTAATTAGAGTGTATAAGCTTTGTTTTGTAATGTATAAAATTTGTAGCTATGCGTTCACAATTGATTATCAGTTGATATATATATAGTTTTATAATATACTGATTTACTAAAAGTCTTGAGTGTGCTATAGGTATATTATAAATAATAGATAGGTTTATTTATGTAATATTTGTTAACCTAGTGTTTAATGTATATATATATATAGTAGTTTATATAATACAGTTATATAAAATGTATATTTATGAAACTCAACACTAAAAGGTCTAAGGTGCTAAATCTTAGTTCGGAGTAATGGACAATCTTTGAGTTTATTGTTAGTGTTAGTGAGAAGATTTTCGTTTAGGTTAAAATGAGACATTATTTAATGAGTAACTTAGTGTGTGTAGTTGAATAAAAGGTGTGTGACATAAGTGGCCTGAATAAATCAACGTAATATCTATTTAACGATGATGGTTTATAGACTAATATTAGAAAGTACGTATTCGAATTATGTATATAGTTGGCTATATGTGATTACATAGTGTGAACGTGTTAATGTGAGTGAGTGTGCTGGGAGACCAATACAGAAAAAATTAGCTATATAGTTATTGAGGAATATTTTCTCAAATTGGTGTTATATGAAATAGATATTTTTATAGGTGCGCAGCGGATGATTGTGAATTGACTTGTGTGGTGTTTGTGCTGGTAGCTGCTTAATGAGCATACGATTGGAGTAAAGTGCTATGGTATATAGGAGTGAATGCTGAGTTTTTGGTGAGGGTATATGTAGATTGTAAGGGACTCAAAGGCGTTCTGACATATGAGGCAAGGGATTGAAAATGCAATACATTTGCAGATTAGATTAATCAGCTCTCATGCAGGATTTCAATCGCGTATTCTGTTGACGAAGTACAGTAGGCTTGGATTTTTTGTTACTTTGCGAGAGAGGCTTTCACTTTTGTTGAATTTTGGGGAGTAGGGGAAGGGCATTCTTTTCCATTAGGTGATGGTTCTTAGCTCGTTGCATTTCGATTGTATATTACAACTGTCAATATATTTGAAATTAAAGTGTAGGATAGAAGGGATATTAGATATAGATACTAATATTATATATATAGTATATATAGTGAAACTTGAAGAGTTTATTATATTAATAATATATTAGTTATATAGTGATCATCTTAATTATAATTATATTATTGTGTGTTGTAGGGAATATATTATAATTATGCTAGTTTCATTGATGGGATGTATTTCGATAAATATATAGGGATGATATAATTACTAATGATAATACATTAGAAAATATATTGGTAATCGACTGGTATATATATTAAATATTAATACACATTTCATATTATGTACCGTTTTTTATGTATTATATATATATAAAGTATACTATATTTTTAAACCGAGTAATCGATAGTACGAATAAAATTATCTGATTTCTAATATATTATGAAAATACAATATATAATATATAATTGTGAGATATATTAATTAATGTAATTAGGTAATATGTTTATTTATATTTAATAATAGTAATTAATAATATGTACTTTATTTATATTTTTAATAGGCATTATAATATTAGAATTACATCATTCGTCCATAATACAGTACGCTAATAAATAGGATTTAATATAGTAGAAGTCATCTATTGACTATATATACATACTGGCAAGGTTAGTTAGTGATATTTGTTAAGTTGTGATGGTATATAATAGCTTTGTAAATATTGTGATATCCCTAAATAATATAAGATAAGATTATATATATACAGGTGTTAATATATAGCATAGTTAAGATATCAAGTAGTGTATTTTATGT